>JACEGR010005987.1:0-66160 GCA_014170235.1 Listronotus bonariensis | reverse complement strand
TTATTTGTATGTATTTTCGGTATACCTTAATTCGGCAACTTATAGAGAAAACTTATTTTTTGTAATTTAAATAATTATTACGCCCCTAGCGGACATTTTACAAACTTGAGGATAATTTCCAGCAATTTCTCTTGGCCACATTCATAACAATATTTTTTACCGAAAGGTCATACGTTAAGCGGTTTCCGAGATACAGCCGCTTACCTCGCTTATTGGCCACCCGGTACAATGAAAATCCATACAAATCTATTGAATGCACGCGAAGTGCCGCTTCTATGAATTAATGGAATGGTTTAGTTTTCATAACCACCACAGTGATGTCAAATTAATTGCGACTCGTATAACTCAACAATGGATACAAAAAGGATGTCCGAGTCTTATTTGACCACATGTCGCAACAATGGACGATCGACGCAGCATGTTTACAATATCAAGTCTTGTTTCTTCTCTTTCCGTGCTTCTGGGTTTACTTGAGAGGACTGTGGGTTAATGTGTTTTCGATTTTTGTATTTTGTTATTTTAAATATTAATTTGTAAAATGGAACAGGAAGAAGCTTCCACAAATCTTGGTCCGCCTGCCAAAAAGTTAAAAGGCATTTAACTGTGGGTGAACAACGACTCGTAAAAACTGTTTATGAAAATATTCGCACTCGAAATCCCGATTTATCTGCGGAGGACGCGGCCGAAATGTGCGGCGATTTAACAAATTTGTGTTCTCTGACAGTCTTTAGATCACTTAAAGTTGATACAAAGAAAGAAAAAGAAGAAACAAGAGGGAGACCGAAAATTATTCTAGATGATGACATAAAATACGCAATGCAAATGCAAAAGATTATATTGTGTTGTGGCGAAACAAATTTTTAAACGAAATACGTGAGCATAGGCTTAAAGGAAAGAAAATTAATTATACTGACGAGACCTGGATAAATGAGGGACATACTCGCTCAAAAGTATGGCAAGATTTAAATATTACAAGTTCACGTCAAGCATTTCTTGACGGATTTTCTACAGGTTTGAGAACCCCTTCCGGTAAGGGCCGTCGACTGATTATTACCCATATAGGTAGTGACTCTGGATTTTTGATGGTGGTCTTAACGTCTTTAAATCTAAGAAGACCATGAAGATATGAAGGCGGAAGTTTTTGAAAAATGGTTTTCATGCGTATTGCTGCTCGTGGAGCCTGGGTCTGTAATCGTTATGGATAATGCGCCGTATCATAGTCGGCGAGTGGAAAAAATACCAACGTCTGCTTGGCGAAAAGCCGACATAATGGACTGGTTAACATCAAAAGACAACATTCCATTTGATGAAAATATGCGTAGAGTAGAGTTGCTCGATATTGTCCGGGTATATTTACATAGGTACATTAAATATGTTGTGGATGAAATGGCGCATGAACGTGGAGTTATTCTATTGCGATTACCGCCGTATCACTGTGAACTTAATCCAATAGAACTTATATGGGCGCAGATAAAAGGTGAAGTTGCGAGAAAAAACACAACATTTAAATTCAATGACGTTAAAGTGTTGTTAAACGAAGCTATTGCGGGCGTAACAGCAGATAACTGGCGGAAGTGTATCGCACATGTAGAAAAACAAGAACAAAAAATGTGGGACTTGAATACTCGCGTCGAAGTTATGGTTGAACCTATTAGTATTACTCCTGGCTCCGGCAATAGTGGTAGTGAGGATTCTGGGTCTAATACTGATGAAGCTTCAGATAACGAGTAATATATATTTTTTTACAAATTACTGCAAGGACTAATAGGTAAATAACTTGTGTATCAGTACTAATAAAATATTTACAAATGATTTTTGTTTTCTTATGAAAGTAATTTCATATTAATTTCGTATATAATAACAAATTTTGTCCGAACTACTGGTGTCACATTGTTAATTTATTTTGTTTATATCGTTTCCAATTTCAAAAATCCCTAAATAATTATATTTTGAGTCAAATTGGTTCGCAAATAGTAAAAACTATCCGCCAAACTTATGTAAAAAGTAAACACCATTGTTTAACTTATGTAAAAAGTAAACACCATTGTTTAGCTTAAATTGCACTATATTTAAAAGACTAAAAAACTACACATAATTCGACATGTTTCGTTATCTCTGTAACTTTGTAACTCTTGACAAAGTTACAGTGATAACTGAAACGTGTCGAATTTTGTTTAGTTTTTAGTCTTTTAAATATAGTGGAATTTAAGTTAAACAATAGTGTTTACTTCTTATATAAGTTTATTATGGAGTTCTACCAAGAAATTACTTAGATGGTACATACAGAGTAGCACAAATAAGTTGGGACGTTTTAAAAAATAAATAAATAGTGTAGCTAGCTCCCTCTAGTTTAAAAAAGAAATTAATATAAGATCTAACTAGCTCAAATCAAAAAACTCCGAGTTTCACTAAAATATTCAAACATATCAAAAACTATCGAGAAAATTAAAAATATTTTTTCACTCTGACACATCTTCCTTATTATCAAGTTTTGGATATACTAGGTATGTTTAGTTAAATCTTAATATTTTGACATAAGGAAGATATTGTTTTTTGTGTACCATTAATTAGCGGACACCCTGTATTTACTATTTAAAATCGACCTAGGTCGACCTTAAATTGGCTTTACCTGAGAGGCTGTTTTTTATTCTCACTTTTAAAAACCTACCTCCCTAAGAGGAAGAAATTAATTGCAATGCCTTAATACACGAATTTACAAACGAACGCTCAAACAGACCATCCAACAGTATAGTTTTTAATTTTGTTTAAAATACATACACCACTGGAATTTCCTTCTCTCTTCCCTTTACTATGCCTTGATATGGTGGCTATGTCGTTACCCTTTTTAGTATATAAAGCTTTGGAGTTTAATATTTTTAAAGCAAATTTAAAGTCTATAATTTTAACTTTTCTGACATTAAATTTAAATAATAATAAATAACAATAAATAACATTAAGTCTTTTATTTTACATGAAAAGAGATTATACAAGATATTTTTGATTTATTCATAACGTTGTCTTATTAAAAGAATAATATAAAATCTGAACTTTTGCCATCTATTTCCTTTAAGTAGGTCAATTTTACTTCAGTCGAAGCCTTCTACTTATCCTTTTTAAAAATTTCCTGGCTAAGCATTTCACAACGTGTATTAGGGCACTTAAATTGGTTGATTTTAAAATTTAAAAAGTATTTTTACTGTTATCTAAATTTTTTAAACAGATTTAGGGTCAAACTTTCTTATTTATGCATGTTTTTTTGTTAAATAAATTTGTTAGTTAATAACTTATGCCAAAAAGAACATATTTTTATTTTAAATTAATTTAATTCGGGAAAACTCCTGCTATTTCTAATTATATTTTGAAGCCTGAATATGAAACTTACACTATGTTTCTTATTATTAATTTTAAAATACTTTGGGTAGAACCATAACCAGATAAGAAATTAGCAAAATAATTATGCTCGAAAATAGTTGAAAGGGCTTTGAGTTGAAACTTTATATGTGAGATACCTTATTATATAAAACATAGTTACTAGTAATTACTTATTTCAAGTATTTTATGCTTGTTTTCTGGGAGATTAAATTTAAACAAAATATTATTTGGCTTTTCTTTAGAGTATATATATATTACTTCTGGAGAAAAGCCAAATAATATTTTGTTTATACTTATTTCAAAATTAATCTTTGCTCTGTAAAACTTTGCCGCTCATAAGTAGAGGATGAGTATTTGATGACTCTTTTCGCGACAAGGAACATGATTGTGTTTTGGATGCATTAAAATGAACGAGATTTTTAGCGCCCCAATCCAATATTAAATTAAGATCCTGCGAAAGAGATATCTGCATCGCTCTGCGTTTGTTTTCCAAGTCAGGTTTAGTAATGGGTTTAGGAACCTGAAAACTGGAGTGAAGGGTACTATCGTCGGCGAAACTATGAATGGAATTAGTTGTGGACGAGAGAAGGTCGTTGATGTGAAGAAGAAACAATGTTGGTGCCAGAACTGAGCCCTGAGGGACTCCAGCATTTACTTGATGAAAGCTTGAAGAATGGCCGTCCACAATAACTGATATACGACGATCAGATAGATAACTAGAGAGCCAAGTACAGAGTTTAGTTGAAAGACCATAGGAGGGAAGTTTATTAAGAAGTGCGGCATGCCAGACCTGGTCAAAAGCTTTGGATATATCAAGAGCGACGATCTGGGACTCACCTAGAAACTCAAGAGACTTATTCCAGCAGTGTGATACGAAGGAAAGAAGATCTGCTGTAGATCTTTTGTGGCGAAATCCATACTGTCTGTCATGCAGAATTTTGTGTTTTTCTAAGTACTTAAGAATTTGTGAATTAATTAGCTTTTCCATTACTATTGTACTAAAAACGTTTACTTTTCCAAATATTGCGCATACCTTAATTTGAACAATAAGTTTGAGCAATCAACGCCGTTTTTAATAGAGACCTATTCACGGCCGGATTTATATTTGTGGAGGCCCTGGGGCAATCTGCTTGTGAAGGGTTCCTGAAAGTAAAAGTGAATACAATTTTGTACCAAACAAAAACTTTTTTCAAAGATGGAGACCCATAAATTCATTGTGGGGGCCCTGGACACTTGCCCGTCTGCCCCCCTCTTAAATCCGGCCCTGGACCTATATGTTATTAAATCTTTACAATATTCAAATTTGCTTAGGTGGGCGGGGTTTGCCGGACGTCCCTTAATAATAAATTACCTGTAGAACCAAGACACTTTAAACTTAGCGAATATAATAGGATTAAACGATCTTTAAAATAAGATATCAATTAATTTTTCTGGAGGTGTGACTTACCCCTGAGGGTAGCTAATATTTATAAGGGTTTTATGTGATAAATGTATATATGCTCCATATTTACCTTATGTAGCACGTTGCATGTTGCGTGTTCGACGTATCATTGGTAAACGATAGCTTGACGTAACAATAGTTTTATAGGTTTATAATACCGTTGCCAAGAGTATTTCCCTCACGTGCTGACTTAATGCGTTTTATTTCATTATTTTGTTGTTGCGTTTCTTTTTTCTTTTCTCTTATTATACAGGGTATTTCCTAATTGCAGTAAGAAAATTTAAAGGCATATTTCTCAATTTTATAAAAATAAGTTAATATAAATTTAGGTCCGGAAATGCTTTGTTTCTAAGGTACAGGGCGGCGTGGGACGCATCTTAGCTAATAATATTGACAAAAAATGTACACCACTGACTTTTTTAAATTCTATATTTTTACCGGATCAAACCACTTAAATTACAGCTTTTTGGTTTTTAACATTGTTACCTAGCTTGCTTAGTTTTCAAAAAAAAAAAAATCTGCTAAACGACATTATCCTGGTTCATATAAGAAACATTAGGGCATTTTTTATTTTGAAAATTAAGTGTTATACCTTCTTATTAGCAATTGCAACAAAAAATACTTAATAAAATAACGTTTATATCTAGTCTAACAAATTCTATTAAAAAAGTGTTTTAGAAATTTTTAGGTTTTTGGAAAAGTTTAACACCCTGTATGTTTTTATAAACTTTTTTAGATAAATAGCTCAGGAATACTACCTTAAATATTTTTACCGCAATAAGGGAACACCCTGTATAAAACTAATTCAAATTTGATGGGTTCAATCTATCTTAATATTTACTATATTTACAGAAATTATTTAATTTTTTGTTGCTGCAACAACATCAAGCAAAATATGACAAACAAAAATGTCATAGTGCACTGAAAAAGTTTAAAAAGCATCCGATAGAGCCGCTTAGTTTAAATCGTAGGTTAGTTTAATACGTAGGTTATTTCATAAGTCTTGTTGTACCGCCTTAATATTAATCGTTTGCCAAATTCTATTCGGCGATGAACAACGGTGGCTCTCCTAAGTAAGTTTACTAGCGGGGGTCCAGCAACAATATGTTGAATCGAAGTAACTAACTAACTAACCAGAACTAACCAGTGAACATATCGATATGGCAACTTTAAATGCACGTGATTTATGAGTGATTTTTTACTACAATTTTAGGCGTGGATTAAATACCCAGGAATGTTTCAATGATATGTCCGCTGTATTTGGAGGAGATACTCCATCCTTAAGCACTATTGAACGATGCTTTTGCAATTTAAACGGGGTTTATTTTCCCTTGACAACGGACCATAGCCGTCGCCATGTTAAAATTGTGACTAATAAAACTATGGAGGTTATTTCTACGTCTATACAATAAGATCGGCGTAAAACATACACATAGTTAGAAGAGATCTTGCACATTTCTATATTTTTTCTTCTCGAATATTTACCGACCATTTAAAAATACCCAAGGTTTGTACGTTATGGGTGCCCCATGCTTTGACTCCTAAACAAGAACAAGTTCGTATACCATGGTGCCAAGATATGCTTAAAAGTAATTTCAATTGTTACAGGTAATAAAACCTGGGCATATTATTATGATCTCCCAACTAAAACCCAAAGTAAAGTCTGGATGTTTAAAGAGAAGATAAAAGCAACCAGTTCAGGTGCGCAAGTCAAAATCAGTAAACAAAACAATGCTTACGGTTTTCTTTGGCAGCAAATATTTTATAAAACGGTGGTACTTGAAAAACAAAAAACTGTATCTGCGAAGTGGTATACCGAAATTTGTTTGCCCACTCTATAACAAGAGCTCCAAATTCTTCGTCGAAATTCAAGCCTTAGTTCTTGGTTTCTGCATCTTGACACTGTACCGGCTCAGAGAGCAGCCTTTACAACCGAATATATAACCCAAGCTAATTTAAAATTATTGCCACATCCACCCTACAGCCTTGACTTGGTTCCTTGCGATTTTGGTTTGTTTTCTTTTGTAAAGAAGCAATTGAAAGGAAGAAAGTTAAGTTCGACTTTAAACTATTGGCAGGTTTTGATAAGGCCTGCTCCTCTATTCCAAAGGAACAGTGAGCGGCCTGGTTCAATGAATGGTTTAAGCGCATGGAAAAGTGTATTAATAAAAAACTAAAGAATATTGAATGTTACTATTATAGAAACATAAATTCTATACCAGACATTGTAGCACATTTTATATAGAAATACGAAACTGTGGAACACAGTAATATAAAATATTACAAGCATTTTCATGTCTCTGGGAAATTGAAAGTATGGCTCTTTCGCAATTTGTATTCCGTTAACAGATGAATGATTGTTGGTTTGTAACGTTAACATGGTTGGGCAGATTCCGAATTATTGTGTCGTATCGAAATGCCTGAATAAATAAATAACTTGATATGTTTTGTCCAGGAATATCAGGAATATAACAACAATGGTATTATTAGATTTTTATTTAAACATGTAAAGAGCTTAAATTTACGTGTGCATTCTGTTTTCAAGAATGTATCAGAAATTTTCTCTTTTTAGAGTTATACAGGGTGTCTCAGAATATGTGAATAATTTCACGATATGTACTATAGAAAACGTAAAAATAATATGACTAGTTCCTAAATTGATTTTTCCTAAACACCCTCTTTCGAGAGATATATGCCTTTGATAATCGTTTTTTAAAATAAATTTTATAGTACTTGGTGTAATTATATATTTTTTGATATAATAAATATTAGTTAAGGACTCCTTTAAATAAAGGCCTTGTAAAATATTTGCATTTATTACGCCATGGTATAACTGACCCTTACAGATAGTGCTTAATATTTGTATACACTCTGTAAAAAGAGAAATAAAAACAGTATTTTTAGTAGTTTAAACGCTTAGCTAAAATAAAGGTACTCTTGTATGAAATCAAGAAAATAAAGCGACCAAAAAAGTTTTTGTTTAGTGAGGACATCCTAAAACATTGAGTTATTTTGTTGCAAGTGGCATACATATGTAAGTAAAAGGGTCTTTAGAAAAAAATATAGGAACTTGTCATATTATATAATTATATTCTATACAGAGTGTTCCGAAATTAATGCACCAAATTTTAATGGCATATTTTTTATCGAAAATAGGGCTTGCACCGTAAAAAGAAAAAATAAAATCCACTTTGATGCATGACGAATTCGCGTCGTGCATCGCTCGGAAAAAAATCAAAAAATAAATTTTGTTATAAATTTAATAGGGATTTTAAAAATTATTTTTATTTTAGGAAAAAGCGGTGACGCACCATATCTTGAAAAAGAATCCATACAAATATGGTACGGACGCCAATGGTATTTTTAATTATTTTGCATAAAAAAATGTCTCTTGCTGCTTTAAAGCAATGTACAAAATGGCAAATAAATAACTAAAGCGATTTAAAATTATGATAAAAAAAATTTTTTTTTGAGAATTTGAACACCCTGTATCTCAGAAAAAAGCGTTTCCGGTCATAGGTTTATATAGAAGACAGGGGCTTTTGACGTAGAATATGCCATTGAAATTTGGTGCATTAATTTCGGAACACCCTGTATAAGTTTGGGAGATGGTCCACATATTCTTAGATACCCTGTATATTCTGTGCGTCGTTTATTGAAGTTTTAATCATTGAGTCAGTGACTCTGCCTGGTAAGTGGGCGATCCGGGTTCGAAAGGTTGAAAAATTGAGATTATTCGCATTGTTTGTCGCGAAAAAGGTTAAATAATTACTTTTACTCTTGAATTTATAAAAATGCGCCCTTTTGCACTTTAATTCATTTATTAAAAAATGGGACGGTACCAATATTTTGTCTAACCCAATAAACAGTATATCAACGGATTCCTTTTACAATAGCACATATGGACAAAAAAATTTAATGTTTAAAAAGAATGATAATGAAAATTACTTTTGCTTCTTTAAAAAAGGATTTACGTTGGAATACTTTTTTTGTCTTGTACAGGGGCCTTAAAAACTACAACTTTTAATAATTTAGCAAAGTGTGCAATGTGTGTTACAATCAAATTAAACATTTTATTTTAGGCCAAACCGTTTTACTCAATTTATTCAGGCCTCGATCCCGAATTATAATTTTGAAGCTTGCTAAAGTTTTCTTGTTAACAGACTGTAGAAGATGTTCAAGTTGCAGGATGATTAATAAATCAGAATTCTCTTTATGACAAACAAGAAACTGCATGATAGTCACACCTGCAATTTCTCAAAGATAGTAAGTTGCTTGGCATATTAAGTATTACTGAACTTGCCATGTCGCGGTTTTAGTTTTAGACTAAGGGTAGGGGAGAGTGGGGCAAAATAATACCCCTAAGAAAAATAATTGAAGGAACATACCTTACACTTTTTTCTATTCTGTCTATGTTATGGGCAATACGAATAATTCTTTTATAAAAAATACAAAACATTTTTATACAATTTTTTATTATTTTAATAAAAATACCTGTGGAAAAAATGCAAAGTGATTATTTTCTTCTCGGGTGTGGGTATAATAATTACTATAGAAAATTACACGAAAATCGAGAAACACCACAACTTTAAAATATTAAAACAAACTTAATGGGTATCTTATTCTTAAATGGCTTTAAGAAAAGTCAGAGCATAGGTCACACACTAACGCCTCTTTTCTTTGCTTACTCCGATCATAGATCCACTTTAAACAGTTGCCGCATTGGATCTAGCCTCTTTCGCCCACCGACGGAAGGCAGTGAGGAATATTACACTGCAAAATAAATACTTTGTATTTTCCTCCTTATTCTAATTAGAAAAAAATCCTTAGCTTGTCTCCTACAAAGGATTGGGTTTGCCCGCATGCGACTTCCTCCCTAGCTAGCTCACTAGTGGGCGGCATTGACTTCGGCCTTCCCAAATCTATCGGAAGTTTTTTTATTTAGATGTATCTGTAGGATATGTCGAGCTTGTTTTCTGCGCTGGTTTATTGGTAGTAGCTGTGCTGCGGGTAGTAGGACGCACCCGCTTAACTGGGGTTCTAGAAAGCCCCATGGTAGTCTTAGTCACTATAAGTTCCAATAAAACTAAAAACTAGTAATGGTTCTTGGCTCTCTGTTTTTTTTAAGTCCACAACTGAGTTTACTCGGACTGTAAGTTTCTGGTTTAGGGTCGAGAGCGCTAAAGCAATATACTAAAATAACCTTCAGCTACCTGGGAGGCTAGTTACATCTCCTGCAGGATACCTGGTAAGTGGTGACGTCACTACGTATATCAATCTTCTACTTCTTCTTATATATTCGGTCTGAATTATTAACTTACCTTCAGGTTGGATTTATCTTGGTTTTATATTGAAGAGAAATTCCTTAAAATTTTCCCAAAGGTCCTTTTGATGACGTCACTAAGTAGAGACAAACTAACTTTTCTTCGGTCTTAATCATTAACCAAACTTCTAAACTTGCATTCCTCTTTTTTCCATATCTATTAAGTTCCTAAACACCCTTGCATACTTCTTCCATACAGGGTTTCCCTAAGGATCGGAGCCACTCTGAGTCGAGTGCAAGGCCAATACCGTAACAAGCTATCTAACAATAATACTTTTTTTTCTCCAATGTACAGGGTGTAAAAATAATTAGCACTATTGTGTTAAGGTAAGTCCGCCCCTGGCACTCTAATAAATGCAAATGTTCTAGAAGGGCACCATTTTAAAGATTTCTTAGTAGTATCTGTCATATTAAAAATATATTTTATTATACCAAGTCCAATAAAAGTTATTCAAGAGAAAATAATTTTTAGCGGCGTCCTATAGGTGCACATATCTCAGTAAAGACGGGCGTTAGAAAAAAGTTAATGGAAACTTGTTATTTTATTTTCATGTGTTTTATATAAATCCGAGAGATTGCCCACATAGTCCCGGACACCCTGTATATTAACATACAGATATCTGAGCTTGACAAAAAGTATAAAAGTAAATTTTCAATAAACATTACATAGCCTAAAAATCATATAATTTTTTGGCATACCTTACATCAAACACACAATAGAAATATAAAAATTTACTTACTGCTTATTTTGTTAGGACTAAAATAAGTTCTGGGAAGTTTACTAATAAAAAACGGCCAGCAAGGGATTGTTACCATGTATTGGTTTTTAAATGGTGTAAGATGTATGGCCAAAACTGAAGGGACCATTTTAACCCGTAGGGATCATTATACCTCCCACTCCCTAGTATCAAATATGTACCAGAACTTGTTAAGGTTACCAAATGTCTATTTCTACACTAACAATTAGCTAAGTGCTTACAAGTGAAGTTACAATAAAAATTGTATTTTGATGCCTATGTTTCCGAAAATACTAATGCTTAGTATATTAAATGTAATATTTTTTAAAAGCTATTTAAAAGATATTTTTAATTATGATGAAATATACAGTGTGTCTACCTAAGTTGGCGTCATAAACTTTTTTATTATAAATTTAACAGCAAAAATTAGCCGTTCATAAAAAGTTCTGCATGGTCCAAAACCTAAATGCGACCAAAAACTATTGAATATTTTTATAAAAATGCTGTTTAAAATAAAAAAATTACTTTTAAAAATGAAATTTTAATTATTTACAAAAAACATTTTTTTTTCAAAGATAATCGAGAAAATGTATGTTTGCACAAATTGAACATTTTTCTTATTTTATTAAAAACTAAAATAAAAAGTTTTTAATAATTGTCCTATAAAATTTATAATTATAAAATGTTTTGCAGTAATGTACAAACCTAAATTTTTACCATTATCGCAAAAGAAAAATCGAAAAATTGTTTTTTGACAAATATACAAAATTGCATATTTAGAAATATTTTTTTTATCTTTGGACAAACCACAAAGGCTAAAAGCCTAAATACTAACGTACCGTGGGTGTCTTAAGCGAGGTAAGAGAGAGTTTGTTGACACGGGACTTAAATACTTGAAGATTCGGGGGAAGGAAAGACCTCCGGGGGCAGCAGGTTCCACAATCTAGATACTCTAGGGATAAAAGAACGAACAAAGTGAGAAGTTCGGGGCCTGTCCAGTTGGACCGTATAGGGATGCATACGCGCGGAACCACGAGTTACTCTGTTGGGAACCGTGAGTGGAGGAACTATACTGGACAATTCTTCAGAGCAGAAGCCATGAAAATACCTATAAAAAAGCGATAAATCCCCACAGCCCGACGATGGGCAAGAGAGGGAAGCCTTTCTGTAAGTGAGGGATCATTAATGAGACGAATAGCTCTTCTTTGAATAGAATTAAGAATGCTTAGGGTTGTGGGGGACGCCATGCCCCAGATATGAGAACAATATTCCAAGGGAGGTCGGATTTGGGACACATATAAAGTTTATAAATTAGAAGCGGAAAAATACTTTTTGGCTCGAAAAAGAAATCCAAGCTTTTTTGAAGCTGCCGTGGCTATAGATACAATGTGTTTATGCCAGTTAAGGTTACTTTCAAATGTGACGCCCACAAGATTGAAGGTGTCTTTGCTCTGTATGACTTGGCCGCTCATAAGTAGAGGATGAGTATTTGATGACTCTTTTAGCGACAAGGAACATGATTGTGTTTTGGATGCATTAAAATGGACGAGATTTTTGACGCCCCAATCCAATATTAAATTAAGATCCTGCGAAAGGGATATCGGCATCGCTCTGCGTTTGTTTTCCAAGTCAGTTTTAGTGATGGGCTTAGGAACCTGAAAACTGGAGTGAAGGGTACTATCTTCGGCGAAACTATGAATGGAATTAGTTGTGGACGAGAGAAGGTCGTTGATGTGAAAAAGAAACAATGTTGGTGCCAAAACTGAGCCCTGAGGGACTCCAGCATTTACTTGGTGAAAGCTTGAAGAATGGCCGTCCACAACAACTGATATACGTCGATCAGATAGATAACCAGAGAGCCAAGTACAGAGTTTAGTTGAAAGACCATAGGAGGGAAGTTTATTAAGAAGTGCGGCATGCCAGACCTGGTCAAAAGCTTTGGATATTTCAAGAGCAACGATCTGGGACTCACCTAGAAACTCAAGAGACTTATTCCAACAGTGTGATACGAAGAAAAGAAGATCTGCTGTAGATCTTTTGTGGCGAAATCCATACTGCCTGTCATGCAAAATTTTGTGTTTTTCTAAGTACTTAAGAATTTGTGAATTAATTAATTTTTCCATTACTTTACAAAGAACTGAGAGAATTGAAATTGGTCTATAGTTAGATGGAAGAGATTTAGATCGTTTCTTGGGAATAGGTTGAACACGTGCAGCTTTCCAGCTCTCCGGAAAGATACCTGTGTCGTAAGAAATTCGAAAGAGCCGAGTTAAGATTGGTGCAAGTTCTGGAGCACATTTTTTTAAACGATTGCTGTTAGGCCATCCAGCCCAGACGATTTCTTGGTGTTAAGGGAAGAAAGGATACACCTAATATGTTTTACCTTAAAAATAATATCGGGCATTTTATGAGGAACTGGGGTAACCGCTGGAATTGGATGATTTACTAGAGGGTCAAGGGTTGAATTGGCAGCAAATTGTTTAGCAAATAGTTCTGCCTTTCCTTTAGCGGTAGAAATAATTTCATCTTTCAAAGTTAATGGTGGGAAAGAACTGCAAAAAGTCAGGTACTTTAGTTTTGAGCCAAAATTAAAATTTTGGCCAAATCTCGTAGATGACCGACAGAATTTAAAATTTTAAGGTTGGATTTTAGGGTTTTGAATTATGCAGAACTTTTAATATTTTTTTTTTTAGAAAATAAATAGTAACAAAGTTTTCCATATGACGCCACCTATGTCGACACGCTATATAAAGTGTCCTATTTAAAAATGCCATTTAACAATCAAACTTATGTTAACACATCATTCATTTAAAATACTATTGATTTTAACACATTGTTTCTGGTCGCGAAAAAAGTCATCACATATTATACCTTACTTACAAGCGGCCAAGTTTTACAAGGCAAAGACACCTTCAATCTAGTAGGCGTCACATTTGAGAATAACCTTAACTGGCTTAAACACATTGTATCCATAGCCACGGAACCTCCAAAAAAGCTTGGATTTCTCTTTCGAGCCAACAAGTATTTTTCCCCTCCTAATTTATACACTTTGTATGTGTCCGAAATCCGAGCTCCCTTGGAATATTGTTCTCATATCCGGGGCACGGCGTCCCCCCAACCCTTAGCATTCTTAATTCCATTTAAAGAAGAGCTGTTTGCCTCATTAATAATCCTTCACTTACAAAAGCCTTCCCTCAATCGCCAATAGTCGGTCAGTGGGGGATTTATCGCTTTTCTCTATTTACGGTTCCCAGCAGAAAAACTTATTGTGCCGCACGTATGCATCCCTATACGGTCCAACTGGACAGGCCCCGAACTTCCCACATTTTTCGTTCTTTTGTCCCTAGTTTTTATAATGTGGAACCTGCTACCCGCGAATGTCTTTCCTTTCTCCCCAAATCTTTAAGTATTTAAGTCCCGTGTCAATAAACGTCCTCCTTACTTCGCTTAAGACACCCACGGTAAGTTAGTATTTAGGCTTTTAGCCTATGTGATATGTCCTAAGATTTTAAAAAATATGCAAAGGTTTAGCGATGATTTTTTCATGCTTGATTGGTTAAGACGTTAAAAAAATGGATTTCTGAAATATTTTTCCACATGCTCGCGTATACAGGAAAAAAATATCATTGAATAAACCCCATTGTATTTAAAAGTTTATAAAAATTAAGATGTTGTACATATTTTTTCGCAGGAAAAATTTGGAACATATTTTTTAATGCGCGAGTGATTTAGAACTCGAATAACGAAAAAACCAAGATTTCTGGAATATGTGCCGAAACTCTTCGCATAAAACAGGACAAATTTTATTGATTTTACCCCATATTGCATTTAAAAAATCCATAAAAATCAAGATTTTTTTGCATTTTTTCGCGAGAGAGTTTTGGCGAAGATTTTATCATGTATGACTGGTTTAGACGTCAAATAACGAAAAAACTAAGATTCCTAAAAAGCTTTTTGACTCTATTGTACAGGGTTTCCATAAAGGGCCAGCCATTTTAATATTTGAGTTTTTTTTACTTTACCAAGTAAACTTTTTATTAGACTAAATTACTGCTAACTCTTTGGGATTGATATGATAACTTATAAATATTTGACTAATTTTATTCTAACTTTTAAAAATTTTGTCTTCTAAATGACTTCCACCCACTTTAACACTTTGTTCAATATAAGATAAAAAGTGGTTCATTACACGGCAGCCCATTTTTTTCTGTAGGAATATTTAAAAGCCAAAGTGTTGTGTGCGAGTCGTCCAGGTACAATCGAGGAACTTAAAGTTAAAATTCGTAAAGAAGTTAAAGGAACAAACGAAGGTTTGCTACGCCGTGTAATAAACCAGAATTTTTCTACAGAAGGAAGAAGAAGCTCGCAAAGGCAACTGATTCCTCCCGTCGAGGGGGTCCGTACAATCTTTTCGAGAAAGGCACTGTTCCCGGCACTTCTCGCCCACGGAGTCCCAGCAATCTGTCTGGAAAGAAAGGGAACAAGCGTCTTAGGTCTGACGAAAGCACTCCCGAAGCAAGGACCAAAAATGCCAGGAATGGCACTGAGGGCACAATCGACTTTAGTGACGCCTTGACTGCCATAAAACCAGCGATTGTTCCGCAGGACTATCCCGAAACACGCCTGACTGAGGAACAGTCGAAAAAATTCAGATGGCTTTAAGGGCAATCAAACCCGAACCGGAAGGCACCGGGCAAGTTTTCAACAATAGCTACCTGAAAAATGGTGCGGTGGTCCTATAGTGCCAGGGCAAGGAAACCAAAACTTGGGTGGAAACCGAGGTTCCAAAACTCCGGCTATGGGAGAACCCAGCCTTGAAGTAGGGATGGCAAAAGACCTACTTCACACAGCGAAGGTGATTATGCTGGCTCCCTTTAACCTTAGGGGCAAGTACTAGCAGAAGATCCTTCAGCTGATTAAAACTCACAATAAGGGCCTAAAAAGTGAGGAATGGTACATCATAAAACACTTTCTCGGTCCTAAAGAAGTAACGTTGGTTATGAACATCGACGAAGCTTCTCTAAAGGTGCTGAAAACGACCGGCATAAAAACATGTCTGGGACTGTGGAAGGCAACTTTTAGGGTACTTGCTTTAGGTAACGGGGAAGATGATGACTCAAACCCTATCAAAGAACCTGAAGCTTTTGCAAGTAAACCTAGACAGTCATGGAAGCAGTTCTGCGGGGTTAAAAACACCACCCAAGCGGCACGCACAAACCGAATTCTCTTTAAAGGCGGAACAATGTTAACGCCAACGGGTAAGTACACAAAGACCGGAAAGAAAACTTTAGAAGTTGTCCTTCAGTCACACTTTCCAGGTTTCAATTTCAGATAGCCGAAAGAACATCATCCTGGGACACAGAGCTAAAAGAGCTAATTGGGACGTTGTCAACCAAATAGTCAGTAATGAAAAGATCAAATAGGCCATAACAACGTTTGATCCATACAAAGCGCCAAGTTCAGACAATATCTACCCTGCTTTAATTCAGCGGGAATTTGTTGTCGCTCCTGTGCAGAATTTTCAGAAAAAGCATTGCAACAGGGTAAATTTGGGACGCATGGAGAGTTGCACTAGCAACCTTCATACCAAAACCCGAAAGGAAGAGTTACACTGTGACCAAGGCTTGCTAGTCATCTTTCATGGTAAAAGCGCTAGAAAAACTTGTAGATAGGCACATCAGGGACGGGGCACTTCAGGCAAACCTCCTTCATGAATTTTAACATGCATATGAAGCAGGCAAATCTTGTGACACAGGCCTACACAGCCTTGTAGTGAGGGCGGAAACGGCTATACACCACAAAGAAATAGCATTAGGAGCTTTTATGGATATTTTGAGGGTTTTTGACAACGCCTCCATCCACTTCATGCTAAGAACTGCTCGCAGACATTGAATAGATGACACCACATGTAGGTGGATACCAACGACATGACATAATGGACCGGCCCCAACGTATTGTTGCTGTGAATTTATTTGCGGCCAACGAAAGAGAGAGAGGTCCGAGAGAGAGATGGAGCTAATTACGGCAAGAAAGCCCGGCAAGTAATAAAATTTAAATGGGAATATGGGGTTTAAAGTATATTTTCAGAACATTGTACTTATCTGTTAAACTTTTTCGACTTTTTGTAAATAGATTAGCGCATTTTTAGTACACTATTACATATTTTTTAACTATATAATTCTTGTAAAGTTATTTTTGTTACTATTCTTGGGTGTTTTTTTATTAGATACCGCTTACTTCAATTTTTAATTAAATTTCTTTTTATATATTAAAGAAACATTCGTTTATCCATTGTTTAATGTAGTTTTTATAATTTAAACGTATATTTTGTGTTACAAGTAGCTATAAAAATCAAGAATTAAACCTACATTTTTAAATTTTTTTGAAAAAGTGTTTTTTTAGTATATGCGGTTTTTTATTGAACTTATAACACCAGTAAATAATAAATATTAAATTTTATCTACTTAAACATAACAATGAAAATATTATCTAAACAATGTGACTTTTTGTGATGTCTTTTTCCACCTTGCAGTGCAATTTATAGCTGCACATGAGTGAACCATATTGAACAACAACCATAGTCAAAAATTTTAATCACAATTTACTTTAAAAACAAAAAATTACTTTTAAATGCAACTGCTTTCTAATGGTAAACGAATATAAATGCACGTTTTTGCCGTAATTACCTCCATCTCTCTTGCACTGCTTTGGCGTCAATAAGCAATCACGAGGGCCTTTCCATTATGTTATGTCATTGGTGGATACACAACATGCTACAAAGTCGGCAGATCAAAGCCAGCCTACATGGCGACACTTTGGAAGTGGAGATGGTACAGGGATGTCCTCAGGGGGAGTGCTTTCTCCCCTTCTATAAAACCTTGTGGTGGATGAGTTGCTGTGTCGTCTTAAAGACGCGGGAATTTACGCTCAAGGGTATGCTGACGACGTGGTAATCCTCATACAAGGCAAACATCCTATCATTATAGCAGAGCTCATGCAAGAAGCTTCAAACATCGGACAGCGTTGGTGCAGGGCATAAACCTAAAAGTCAACGCTGAGAAATCCGCTGCTGTTCACAAAGAGAAGAAATTTAGGCAATTATGAAAACCTAAAAATCTTTGATAAACGGATACAAACTATTAAGGACGTCTGATCCTGGGCACTAAATTAACATGGAACCAACAGATAACAAGTAATCTGAACAAAGCCAAATTGTGCCTAATGAGATGCAGGAGCTTGATTGGAAAAACCTGGGTACTTAAACCAAAGATGATGCTTTGGTTGAATATTACAGTCATCAGGCCAATAGTGACCTAAGACGCTGTCGTATGGTGGACAAAAGCACAGCAAATAACGACAATTACGAGACCTAATCGTCTGCGGAGACTAAGAGACGGAGGCTTGGTTTGGTATACCGATGGCTCAAAGACGGATGATGGAGTGGGTGCTGGTGTAATTGGGGCAAGGCCTAAAGCGACTTTTCGCCTTACATTAGAAAGGTAAGCCATTGTAGGCCGAGATATATGCTATTCTAGCATGTGTTTAAGAGAATATACGAAGAGGGTATCACAACCACGCCATTCACATTTTCTCAGATAGCCAGGTTGCTCTAAAAGCCTTGGATGCCCTTTGTATAACGTCAAAAATCACGATGGAGTGCCTAAACAACATCAAGAAGCTCGCCGCTAGGAACAACAGAATAGAACTTCTGTAGATTCCAAAGACATGCGAAGGGCTAAAGTCCTTTAGCAAGAGCGCACTTAGTTA
Organism: Listronotus bonariensis; assembly: GCA_014170235.1. Taxonomy (NCBI): domain Eukaryota; kingdom Metazoa; phylum Arthropoda; class Insecta; order Coleoptera; family Curculionidae; genus Listronotus; species Listronotus bonariensis. The sequence continues at coordinate 47,520 of JACEGR010005987.1, read as the reverse complement.
AGACAAGTAGTAAGACTTTTAACAGTCATCTAAGGAAACATTTGCAAAAAATGGGCATTTAAAATAGACCCATACCATGCAGGCTTTGCGGCGAAGAGAACGAAACCGCCTCACATATAATATAAAACTGCAATGCACTGACACGCAAAAGACACAGTCTATTTGAAAACATACATAGCGGGAACCAATAGGCTGCAGTGCAAACATGTCGTATGACCAACCCCGCCTTAAACCAACCAACCAGACACAAGTTTTTGCATCACACAATTTAAATTTAAAAAAAGTCGCTTTACCCTTGTGTGCGGTCTCTCTTGGTAAATCTGGAAAAATTATTTAGTAGCCGTTATTTTCTGGTTAGGAACTTATGAATTTTGAAAACCTAACATGTACGTTAAATAATATATCCGCTAATTTTGTGCTAGTGGAAATTAAAATCCGTATTTAAAATATTTTACCGCAACTACAACTTTTTTATGTTTTAAATGCGCTATTCATCTTTTATTGCTTTATAGCACATAGTGCCTTATTTAATATTCCATAAATACATTAAATATACATTACAAAAACTTTGTCTATGTCCTTAAAAAATTATGGGTTTTTTATGCACTTTTGATGTATAAACGTACAGAGGCCAGGTTTAATAATACTGTGAACACCCTGTATAGGGTAGCATGTAGAATACATCCTAAATTAAAAAGGTTGAAACCACAAATAAACGCAACAATTTCTAGATCATAAAATAAATCCACAGGATCAGGATTGTTTAAACATCAAAACAAACAAGTTTAAGTGTGCAGGCACACAAATTGACCCAAAAAAGGGGAATTAAAAAGAGTAAAAAATGATTAGAAGTTTTAAGTGACGTTAAGTTTAGAGTGACAGTTCTGGTTAAAAAAATTTGCTTTTTAATTTTTTTGCCATAAATTTATATTTTATTATTAAAAATGCAAAAAAACCTAATAAGATGTGTTTTGATTTTATAAACAATTATGATCATTAAAGGTAAACATTGTTATCATTAAATTCTTATTCACAAATTTGATCAAATAAAACAAATAAACGGCTTAATGGATTAAATCGAAACTTTGTATGGTTTTTGAATGCATATTGAGCTATAATAAGTACACCTAATATTACTGGTGTTCTTGTTATGTTTAATTTAGCGCCTGATTATCCCAAAAGCCACAAAAAGTCCTTTTTTCTTGATTTTTCAAATTATTGCAAAGAAGTTTTTTTTCAAAAAACCGTAGCCGATTTTTAAAGAGCGTTTATTTAAGATTTTAAAACCCTTTTTAATTATCTTGTGCAATCAGCGTTTGTCAAGATATTGATGGTTAAAGACAAAAAGGTCCCTTTTCATTCAAAGTTCTCAGAGAAAAATGGTCGTATCAAACATTTAAAAAAACAAATTAAAGCTGAATGAACAAGTTATCCGACCCATATGGTAGTCAGGTCAAACATTTGATTTCGTGTTCGAAGACCAAAAAAAAATAACTGAAAAAATTTCGATTTTTTTTCAGTATACATTAGTACTGCGTGGTACACGTTGCTTAAAAAATGTTTTTATTTTAAGATCCTAAAAATAGAAACTTTAAGCTTTAAATTTTTTATATTTATTTCAGTACGACCATTTTTAAGCAAAATTGTTTTTTTCTTTAATTTTTTAACTGACTTTAAAAAGGACGGGATTCTCAATTTGCCTGTATCCTTTTTTATGTGTATACTTATTTCGCAATTACTTCGGTGTTTGTAGACCAATTTTAAAAATTCTTGTTAATATTTGAAAGAGTGAACTTTCGCTGTGATCCCATAAAAATTCGCAGTCAGGATCGCAAGAGAGGAAGGTGTCAGACCTTTTTTCAGCCGTACGTTGTTCGTGCGGCAAAGCTGCCTCTGGATAGGTATACCGGTTCAGCTAAGTAACATAGCACATAGGCAATGTGACTAATAGTGCTTGTTTTGTTATTCCATTTCTGGCCAATATACCAAAACCTATTGCTCATGCAGTATGCTTGCTTTAATAAAGGAAAAAGAAAAGATAAGGGGCGCATTCAAAATCAAAAACCTTGGGGTAAAACTGACCCTTTTCACCAAACTAAAAGAGGTACTTAAAGTGCTTTTTAGTGTATATTTACTGATTTATTAGTAATAATAATGAACTAAAAGCGAAAAATAAACCGACTTCAAAGTCGGTTTACTGACGATAGTTGAACGTGACAACATCGAAAGAATCATTACCTTTATCGCCAAAATTATCGTTGCTATAAACAATTGACACTACATTCACTTTTCACTGCACGCTCACTCAAGTAGGAGAGAAACATATGTCGAACGACGCGGAGATTGTGCCTCTTTGTCGCTCGTTACGCGCTCTCGCTTGCACTTCAAGCCTTAAATGGAACGCGCGAGGTAACGACACAGGAGTCAGGTTTTTGGTGCGTGCAGCCGGGTCCATCGAATTGTCACGTCAAAAAATAAAAAAAAACAAGTCAAAAGAAACATATGTACTAAACTACCTAATAGCTTAGTGACTTAAGGGTCCGATACTTCGGTGTTTGAGTAGAAGCAAATGCTTTGTAGAGTAAATAAAGTATGTTAACATTAGTAGATTTTTGAACAGACCCACCTCAAAAGTCCTGCTGGCACCCCCACCCCCTCAAAGTTGGTTAAGGGATTGATATAGTTTTTTTTTAATATCTTCTAAACGGTAAATGATAAAAAAATGATTTTAGTGTCGTTCGATAGAGCACAAAATTCTGCAAAATAGTAATAACTAAAATTGTATTTTTGTTTATTACGTAAGAATCTCCAATATAAAAAAGTTGGAGGGGAGCATCTACAAGGCATTTTTACGATATATCTTCCAAACCAGACAAAAAAACATAAGACACAAAAAATTAAGGCCAAAGTTTTCCCTGTCGAATGGTGTATAACATTATACTATTTTCTTTTAAATTAAAGCTACCAGTGGCGTTCAAAAGTAGCACTACCAGTATAGTCGGTAGTTAAAAATAGAAATTTTTAATGTTATACTTTTTTTCAGAATATTTCTCACTTTAGTTATATTAATTGGTAATGTTACCTTATTGCGCATAATAGTAATAATAAAAATAATATTTTTGTTTTTTTGGTAAGACTCTACAACAAAAAAATTCAATATCCGTACGGCACTTTTTCCCATATATCTTTCAAACCATTAACAAAAAAATAAACACCGTAAACGAAAAACCACAAAGCAAGCATTAAGACTATTATCTTTTAAAATAAAGCTACCAGTGGTACCAAATTAGTACTACACCAGTAAATTACCTAGAAATCGAAATATTTAATGTTATTCTATTAATTTTAAAAGATTATTTTTCACTTTAGATTTATTAATTAATAATTATACTTTACATTTTATTTATACTTATTTCCTTTGTTTTATAATTTGATTCATTATATTTTTAAATAAATAACAACAGTATGATAATAACTTTTTATTATAAAGATAACAACAAATATGGCTTATACAGTGTGTCCCAGGATAGGTGTTACAAGAGGACAAATTCACCAAAAATTTTGGAATTTTTAATCGTCCTTTTGGGAAACTGGTCGCATGGTCCAAAACTAATAAATACAAAATTTTATTTAAATTGGTAATATACAGGGCAAGTTATAACTAAAAATATGAAACATGACCAAGAATAAAGTACCTTTATTTTTAAAAATAGGACAAAATTGTAAAGGTAAATGTTGTAGAGAACTAAATTTTATGTCAAAATTTAAAGTTAAAACACGTTTAGTAAAAAAAAATATTTTTGTTAATTTTTAACTCGCCCTGTTTAATACCAATTGAAGTAAAGTTTTGTATTTATTAGTTTTGGACCATGAGACCGGTCTGCCCAAAATTTCGTTTTAAAATTCAAAAATTTTTGTACCATTTGTCCTCTTGTAACATCTATCCTGAGACACAATGTATATAACATTAATAAAAAACAAACACATTATTACACAACCTAAAATACCTAATTACAACATTCCGCACACAAACATAACCTGGTACATTTAAAAAAAAATTAAAAAACATTTACAATTTGTGCCACAAATCTTACATTTACATTTCAATAACGTATCAGATGATATTTTTCATTTTTAAAGTGGTCCACAGTGGTGTCCATTTAGTATTCTCTAAAATCGATCCCCATTCAGATGGACATGGAAGTTCAACCACTGGCAGTTGGCAGAGATTAGACCAAACAAATCCTGCTTGATAAATGCATTGATTAATGTGAAATGCTAAAGCATTCATTGTTGGGGGTAAATTCTCAACCGTTAGGTTTTTGGGCAAAAGTTGCATTCGACAAATATCAATGTTGCTACTATCAGAATGTTTATCGTAAATGGTTACAACGAATTTTGAGATCACACTTAATTGCCGAGATGAAGGTTTTTTGAATGCTGCAATAAATCAATGAAAGTAGCTGTAACTTCCGGAAAAGATTCCCAAGCTTCCCAACACTTTTTTCCTTTTCCATAAAAGGAGGACGTGGTATCGCCACCGGTTAGTGAATGAAAAAAGAAAGGGCTAGACTTTTTTATTGATTTTTTTAGCAATTTCGATACACGAAATATGTCTTACATTTTTACCAGTACCAAACTCAATCCACACGTCTTGATTTTGTTTTTGTACTGGTAAAAATGTTTTTTCCGTGTAATAGGATTATTTATTATTACTAGGATGCAGAGTTTGAAATAATTATAAATTAATAAAACTAAAGTAAAAATATAAAAAAATCAAAAATTTCTTTTTTAGGTACTATACTGGTGTAGTGCTACTTTTGTACGCCACTGGTAGCTTTTTTTTAAAGATAATAGTAAAATATTATACACCATTTGATAGGGAAAACTTTGGCCTTTATTTTTGTATCTTATATTTTTTTATTTGGTGGATGGTTTGGAAGATATATCGTAAAAAGTGCCGTGTGAATGCTCCATTCCAACATTTTTTTTGTTATAGAATTTTACTAAATCAACAAAAATACAATTTTTAGTGTTACTATTTTGCAGAATTTTGTGCTCTATCTAACGACAATAAAATCAGTTTTTTATCATTTACCGTTTAGAAGATATTAGAAAAAACTATATCAATCCCTTAACCAACTTTGAGGGGGGTGGGGGTGCCAGCAGGACTTTTGAGGTGGGTCTGTTCAAAATCTACTAATGTTGACATACTTTATTCACTGTATAAAGCATTTGCTTCTACTCAAAAACCGAAGTATCGGGCCATTTTTGAACAATAAGTCACTAAGCTATAATGTTAATAACTAAATAAACAAAAGATCTTTATTCTTTAATACCATACCCGACCTCCTTTTTTTATTATAATTTTTTTATTTTTTACTTTTTAGTGAGTTTTATTATTTTTTTAAGTTGGTTAATTTTTTTAATGTTTATTCTTATAATGTATTAAGTTAGATACTTTGGTTCAAACAATAATAATAGTATCTTTGCTAGTATATCTTTATAAACATTAAGTACTCCACTTTGTCCGACCTTCCCTTAAAATGGAAGTTGGATCCTTGTCGGTTGACGGGAATATAACAGCATTTAAGGTGAATAATAAATCTTTCATAATAAGCACCTGTGTTTTCTATGTTAAGTAGCTAAACTCATTATCTAAAGTATCTGCTGTGTCATCGCGAAATACGTCTAAATATGGTTACATTTAATAAGGGGTCTTAAGCCCGTTTTGCTTATACACTTGCCTTCTTAACGATATCGTTAACATGGCAACGACCTAAGGTAAGAACATTATTTCGGCGGTAGCAGTTTAAAGATTATTTGACGAAATGAATAGAGGAGGTCCGGAAAGCCCTGCTCACTTAAGCAAATTTAAATATTACGAAGTGTCAGTAACATACCAGATGCCCACGAGCTTACTAGCAAGCTTGTTATTTCCTTGAGAAAAATACACAATTTTAAAATTTTGGTCAAATGTTTGGTTAAATAGGATGCAGATTTCTGATGTTTCAGATTTTATGTGGTACAGCCGGTTTAACCGGAAGTGCTCTTAATTTTGCTATTTTAAATGGAACACCCCAAATATCCTTTTAATTATTAATTCTACAGAAAATTTTAAGAAAATACATGTACCACATGTTACATCTATCTTAATTGGTTTTTCAGAAAGTGGCGTTCGAAAATGTCATGTTAACCGCCATTTTTATCGATTTGTAAAAAACAAATGATGGTAGAAAAGGACTAAGGTGATTTTTTACACATCGATACCGTAATTTGTAAATTGGCTCCATATTCACAGAATTTTACAGCAGAGACAAAAATATTTGAAAAATAATATAAAAATATTTTAAAATAAGGTTTTTACCAGTTGTTAGGTGGACTAATGTTTTTGGGGTTATTTTAAATAAAGAAATCATATAAATTCTTTTAAGTTTATATTTAATAATAGTACAATTAATAATAGTTAGTTTTGAAGGAAAATGGAGTTAGCCGATATGCGAGTTACGGTATCGACATATTTAATGAGCCTTATATCCTATTACCGTAAAAATACATTTTCCGATTTTACTAGAAGTGCCACAGAAATTGACATTTGGCAATAAAGAACTTTAATAATTTAAATATAAACCACTACTTTAAGCCCTAAAAATTAATTGAACTAATAAAAAGAGCATGCCAACTTTAGTAATATTCCAAATTTTTCAGAATTTAATCTTTACCAGTTACCGAAATATGACAACACCGCAATTCTAATAAAATTTGGCAACAATGCTAATATTACGGATCAATTAAGCATGCCAAAAAACTCCTAAATATCAAATTTTGTAAACATAGCTCTAGCGGTTTTAAAGATATTTAGGCCTTAAGTTACTTTTTGCTAAAAGTGTAGTGTATCATTTCTTAACAACTAATGGAAAGCTCAAAAATGCTCGTTATTGCAGAAAAAAAAATCTTAATTCTAAACATCTTTTTTGTACAAATTTTCGATATTGACAAAGATAAGTGTACTTTCCTCTTAGGACGAATTCATATTTTTTAAGATATTTCATATACCTACCACTGAAAACAATTAATATCGGATGGTTAAATTTTTTCGTAAAATTAATAATAAAAGTTTGCCTTATGATACGAACTTAAGTAGACACACTCTATATTTTGGTTTATACCTTAACTGGGTCAGTTATTAAGTTTTTTAAGTTAGTAAGCCTTTTCATTTTTTCGCTTTAGTATAATTTTTATCACTATTAATACTTTTTAAACTGGTCATTTGTCTGTCTTTTACAGTTCAAGCAAATTTTTTAAATAGGGAGTGACGCACACAGAAATCCTCTATTAGTTCATTGTGCTTTTACCTCCAGCAAGATATTCATTAAATATATTTTACGTATTTATATAAAATATTAATGTACATAATATTTTGTTAAAAAAATAAACCTTACATAAAGTGTTAATTTGTTTTTATTCATAAAAAAACAACGTAAATAATTTAAAAAATTATTTATTTAAAAAAGCAATAAATTAACCCAATTTTGTTTCAATAATTTATATTCATAACACAAGTCAAACGTAAAATTAAACCGAATAAAACACAAAACAAGTATACAGCCACAACAATCACAAAACATCAGCCATATTGAACATATTGAAACTATGAAAGTCAAGAGTTTTGACATTTATAACAACTAATAGCAAGCCGAAAAAAGAACATCCCATGCGCATGACGAGTAATCCCGCTGTGTTAAGTTAACCAAACCGGTTAAAGTTCGGAAGATATTTGGCTGATAGTATTGATTCAGACACAAAAATGTTACGTAAAAAGTGCGTACTGAAACAAAAAATTATAAATAAATCCATACTTTTAACCAAGCACGTGCTTTTTACCAACTTTAAGCCAGAATAAAATAAAACTTTGACAAGCTCTTTCGGTCGCTGAACACAATCACAAGTCGCAGGTGTGTGCCATTTTTTAATTGGTGGGGGTAAATCAACTGTTTCTCTCCCCTTGTCCATTCTCTTTGAGTTGCTCGTTGCGATATTTCAAGTATACATTTTTTGTGCAACAGCAAAGGAGTGCAGGTGGCTCCCCGTACATATAACAGCAAAGATATAAGTATCTTTAGATTCCTTACTTTAAAAACCAAATTTTGTAAAAAAACTTACAACAAAATTAAATAAAATATAAAAAAAAACTAAAATAAAATAGAAAGTTTGATACCCTATATCTCGCAAACGATTAACTTCTCGACCAATGTAGGTAAATTGCGTTAGATCGTTGTATTTTGACTCAAGGAGTCTATGGTAGGTAGCATTTTGTACCCAACTTTTAGAGATATCCTGTATAAAACTTTTATTTCTTGTCGCTCAGACCATTTGTGTATTTCGATAAGATTAAAACTGGAAAAAAACAAGTTAGGACGGTTTGATCTAAAGAAATGTTCCAAATAGACTGATTTCAGTGTTCACTTCGATAAAAAATCGTCTCTAACCTGTAAAGGTCAGAGATATGTCCTCCAAAAAGCTTGCATTGAATCACCTATAGAAAAAGCTGTGCCATAATAATAAAATAAATGCCTTTTATATATCACATTCTAAAGATTTTTTTTATACTCGGGTAACCATTAGGTTTTTTTCATTCTATGCTTAACGCAGAGCGATTTGCTTTTATTCATCGTATTTTTTTATGGGCACACATAAAATTTTTGATTGTTCGGTGGGTAAATTCGCAGCTACCAAATAGAATTAAATGGTGTTAATATTTTAGGCTATATTTTTAGTCTAGTCGAGAAGTTGATTTCCTGCGAAGAATAGTTACAAGTCTCTTTAAAAGATGCCTTATGCCTTAAACGATCCGGAATGGAATTTATAAAAATACGTATTTTAATTTTTTTTCCAATTTTCATTTACAAAAATACTCAAAAGTATTAGTGATAGCCTAAATATTATAAAAATTTCGTTCAAAATTGGATTCTGCGCGGCGGTTTCGGTATCCGCTATTCACCGCTGTGTTAAGTATATGTTTTAAATGATGTTTTTATGCAATTAAATATTTATTTAAAAATTTGAAAAAATTCTAGTGTCATCTAGATACTTTAAAGAATACGACTTCGCGATAATAAACATTGTATCAACATTTTTAAAAAATCTATTTATTTATCAGCTAGGAGAACATTTCTAGAATATCGGGAAAACCAAAGAACAAATTTTGAATTCAATTGACGAAGATTCGACACGAAGAACGAGAAATTGTGTGATTACTAAATTGGTGTATTCCTTTTATGCTTTAGAACCGCCCCAGAATGACACCGTAAATGTTCCTTTTATAGTGGAGTTGTTCTGCAGAACCGTTCTATTACCTCTCCCCTTGCCTCTTATGCACCATTATCGAAGGAGGTGCACGAAGTGTTCTGACACTAATGACATATGCCAAAAGGCAAATAGTAAAAATACTTGGTTATATTTGAAAACTATCCATAATAATTTACTGTGGTTAAATAATTAACCCGAAAAAAATTAATATAAACCACGGATGACTAAAACAAAAACCAAACAAAGAACAACAAATCTGTCAAATCTTATAAATGTCATGTCAACGGGCAAATTCCACTGTTTTTTGGTGTTCCTTTTAAAACTGTTTTGATCGGTTCTGAAGAACGGTTCTACAAGTTAAAAGGAATACACCAAGTGGTGCTGTATTCATAGTGCTTCCTTAACCTTGAGGCACCCTTAAAGGCTCCTTTAGATATTTAACTGTAACTTTAAGTAATTTACGAACGTTGTGCTTTTTTTTTCTTTTTTTGGTGCATCGCGTCGTTTTAAATAAGTGACTGATAAACTTGGATATTGGAGGTGTGTATTGCCACGTATTGGTAAGTCCTGTTATTTTTGTCGAGTCAATATAATGTATTGAAAGCGTTATTAAATAAAAAAAATAAGCCACAAAAATTGCGTAAAACTATTCTGTAATTCAGTTATGTTCCCATAAGAAATAAGGTCAGCAAAAATAATTCAAAGAATCATTTTTGCATATCAGCTTTTTAAAGTTTATAAATATAAGTAAAAATGTATAACAGTTAGTTGTATTCCTACTCTGAAGACAATAAATTGTTTTTTAAAAACTCCTTAGTGTTTTGCCATCACGTAAGTGGCGCAGTCGGTAGGATTGATCGGGGTTGTTTGACTGAAAAATCGATACAAAACGGGGTTTTTGTTTTCGAAAATCGTGCTACCCTCCGTTTCAACGGTTAACGATCTAAAAGAACGTGTGTGTCAAGCCTGGATAACAAAAAGCAACATTGACCAGGGAGGAATCAGCTCAACGACCAGGGGACAGGAGCAAGCATCGTCCAAACTCTATAGTTAGGCTCCAGAGAAATCAATGAAGACAAAACCAATAATCATCTTAGTATTGTAAGTGATCCTTTTTATCAAAATTATTCCTTTTACCTTTTCTTGAAGTAGTGAAAAGATCAATTCGACTAATTTTAAGGTTAGGTTTAGTAATTTTTCTACTTAGTTTTATACATCTCTGGTCAATTAATCAATCAAAGTGGAAGATTTAATTAATCTTATTGATAATTTGGCAATCATTGAGCCACAAGATTTAAACATTCAAAATAATCAAAATTTAAATCAAGAACAACAAAATATTGAAATGGCGCAGCCAAATTATAGTTTAATTAGATATCAAGCAGACAATATTCCACAAAACCCAAAACAAATTTCTCGTTTTTTAAGATCTTGCGAACATTTTTTACTTAATCACCAAGACATAAATAATGTCAATAATCCTATAAATTTTTGTTTATTTGATACGATCATTGGTAAACTAATAGGTAGAGCAGCCGATTTAATAGCCTCTAGAATTGAATTAGATTCTTGGAATTTAGTTAAAAATGCTTTAATTACTACTTTCTCTGATCAAAGATCTGAAGATTGTTTAGTTCAAGATATCATATGCATGAAATTAGACAAAAATGAGCCTATTTAAAATTTTGGTTTAAGAATTCAAGATTCGCGCAGCCTATTATTTACTAAAATAAACAGTTCAAATGATCCTGCAAATGTTAAACTTTTAAAAAATACAACAATATGATGATTTATGTTTAAAAACTTTTATAAATAATTTAAATTATCATATGCAGTTAGTTGTGAGACTAAAAAATCCTGATTCTTTAGAACAAGCTATTGCTTTTGTTTGTGAAGAAGAAAATTTTATTAATTATAAAAATAGGTCTCAATTTACAAATAGAAATATGCCTCCTCAAAAAATAAATAAACCTAGTCAGCAATCATTTTCAAATAAAAGTCATTATTCTGCCAATGACGTACCGAGACCACAATTTAATCCAAATCAATTTATGAATTATAGACCACCAATATTTTTTAATCGACAGCCAAATTTTAATAATTATAATCAATATCAACAAAATATGCAAAGACCAAATTTTATGCCTCAAAATCAATTTATGCCCAGACCTTCTTTTACACCATTTGTAAGACCAAATTTTAGTCACACAAATAACTTTAATAATACACAACAAAAAATAATTTCCAAAGAAATAAACCCGAACCGATGGATACTTCATCAAGTAATTCGAGAATTAAACCAAATTCAGTTCAACAGCCTAGACAAAAATGGGTTGCACAAGAATTATTTAATCAATCTGTTCAACCAATAGAAAAAGAAAAAATCGATGAAATATCTAATCATGAACAATAACTATTATTATGACCCTACCACTGATTTTGACCAAAATAATTATTTTTCTTATGAAAACGATTACACTTATAACCCATACGATCCAAATACTGATTTAAATGATAATACTGAAAATTTTTCTTTACCCCAGAATACGGACAACATAACATAGTATATTTAAATAATTATGTTCATTCCGATCTTCCTGTAATAATTATCCCGGAAATTAACGCAAAATTTCTTATTGACACAGGAAGTGGCAAAAGTTTTATTAATCCAAATTTAGCATATCAAATCTATCCTCAATTTATTACAAACGAAAATTTTTCTGTACGCACAGCTCACGCAACTTCAATACATAGCGAAGTTATGAACATTCCGATATTTAATTCATTTAAAACAAAAGGCAACCATAAATTTTATTTATTTAATTTTTCTGATAAATTTGACGGTTTATTAGGTATTGATTTTTTAATTAAAATACAAGCAAAAATAAACTTGGGAAATTTAATCCTAGAAACACCTTTCGTGCATTTACCTTTATATTATCAAAACAAATTTAACCTCTTAAAAAATAAACAAACACCTACTCAAATACAGGCGCAGCCTACGCAAATTATAATACCACCGCGTACTACTCATAAAGTTAAAATCCCAGTAACTGAATCAAACGGAATAGGTATATTAAATTACATAGATTTCGGAAACGCAGAAATGCCCGAATCACTTGTAAATATTGTCAATTCTTATGCCACCACAGTAATTACGAACCCGTGCGAAAATCCTATTAAAATCGAATTTTTTGAACCATTAGAAATTGAACTTTTAGAAGAAACCGAAATTAATTTCGTGGAAAAAATGGAAACCGATACAGAATATAACGAATATTTAGACAAAATGCAAAAACAAAATTTAAAAATTTACGCTTAAATCACTGTAATTCGGAAGAATATAAAGCGATTCGTGACCTCTGTTATGAATATCGAGATATTTTTTATTGCGAAGGTACACCATTGACGTTCACAAATCAAATAAAACATAAAATAAATTTAACAAATGAAACTCCAATTTTTACTAAATCATACCGATATCCGGAAATACACAAAAAGAAGTCAATTCGCAAATTGAAAAAATGCTTCAAAACGGAATTATACAAAATTCAAATTCTCCATGGAGTAGCCCAATTTGGGTAGTCCCAAAAAACTAGATGCTTCAGGCAAACGCAAGTGGAGAATTGTTTGCGACTTCAGACGTTTAAATGACGTCACTATCGATGACAAATTTCCTCTTCCAAATATTTCGGACATTTTAGATAAATTAGGGAAAGCGCAATATTTCACAACCTTAGATTTAGCAAACGGCTTTCACCAAATTGAAATGGATCCAAATGATGTACCAAAAACAGCTTTTTCCACAGATACAGGACATTACGAATATAAACGAATGCCTTTCGGACTAAAAAATGCTCCGGCGACATTCCAACGCGTTATGAACAACGTACTTCGCGGATTTCAAAATGAAATATGCTTAGTTTATTTAGATGATATCATTATTTTTTCTACATCCCTTCAGGAACATTTACAAAGACTTAAATCAATTTTTGAACGCCTACGTCAAGCAAATTTTAAGATTCAACTCGATAAATCAGAATTTTTACACAAAGAAGTAGATTATCTTGGACACAAAATAACAAAAGATGGTGTTAAACCCAATCCAGATAAAATTAGTGCTGTAAAAAATTTTCCAATTCCAAAAACACAAAAGGACATTAAATCATTTTTAGGCCTAGCGGGATACTATAGACGATTTATAAAAAACTTTGCCAAAATAGCAAAACCATTAACTTTATGTTTAAAGAAAAACGCAAAAGTAGAACATTCCCCAGCTTTTTTACAATCGTTTAATCATTTAAAGGATTTATTAATTAACGCACCTATTCTAAAATACCCGGATTTTACGCAACCATTTGTATTGACAACTGACGCTTCAAATATTGCATTAGGAGCAGTTTTATCTCAATCTACCCCTCCTAATGATCACCCAATAGCTTACGCATCGCGTACACTAAATGAAACGGAACAAAGATATTCGACTATCGAAAAGGAACTGCTCGCGATAGTTTGGGCATGTAAATATTTCAGACCATATCTTTTCGGAAGAAAATTTCAGATATATATACAGATCATCGACCTCTTGTATGGTTGTTTAACCTTAAAGAACCAAATTCAAAACTCGTACGTTGGAGACTAAAATTAGAAGAATTTGATTACACTATAATTTATAAAAGCGGTAAACAAAATACAAACGCAGACGCATTATCACGCATAAATTTAAACGCGTTAGAGACGCAGTCTACACAAAATAATCCCGGCGATATAAATAATGACATCGATAAATTTCTTGACGAAAGTATTGAACAATTTAACCCTGAAAAATAGATCCTAACGAAGTTAGTAAAATTATCGAAGATATCGAACAATCGTACCAATCAAATCAATCGAATCCATCCACTTCAAAAATTAAAATCTTAGAAAATGTTCAAATTAAACCGCCTAGAGTAAACCCAACCGATACTGTACATAGCACTGACGCAATCGAAACAAAGTCAGAAATCCCTATTTTAGACGAAATAATCAATAATAAATTAAATCAATTTATTGTTAAAAATCTCCTTACGACGCCTATGTAAAATCTCAGTATGAGAACTTTGATGGAAACCGAATAATACATGCGACACTTCCAACTAATACCCACGCAATTACAAATTTTCTCAAAGAGCATTTAAAAGATAAAGTCACGTACATACATTTCTTATCTAAAGAACTTCGTGTTAATTTTCAAGAAGCCTTGTCACAACATTTTTGCAATTTTAAACTCATAGAATGTTCTAAATTAATAAATAATGTAAAACAAGACGAACGCGAAATGATAATAAAATATTCCCACGAAGGAAAAGCTAACCATCGCGGAATACAAGAAACACTTAAACGTTTAAAAATAAGCTATTATTGGAAATCAATGAAATCAGATATTTCTAAATTTATTAATAATTGCGAAATTTGCCAAAGAGCCAAATATAATCGTAGACCTCCAGATCAACCTCTTGTATTAACTGAAACGCCTTCAAAGCCATTCGAAATAATACATATTGATACCTTTATTATAGGAAATCAAAAATTTCTAACGATTTTAGATAAATTCTCGAAATTTGGACAAGCCTTACCTTATTTTGGAACAGCAGTTTCTGCATGTCAAAACTTAGTTCATTTCTTTTCATTTTTTGGCATACCTAAACAAATTGTAGCGGACAACGGCACCGAATTTAAAAATGACGTCGTAGACGAATTATTAAAAACACATAATATAAAAATACATTTTACCACACCTTATCACCATGAATCAAATTCGCCAGTTGAAAGACTACATTCGACCTTAATCGAACATATCCGAATTTTAAAAGAAAAAGATAATAAAACAGATTTAATAACTTTAATGTCATATGCGATAATTGCTTATAATTCTACTATAAATTCAAGTACATCTTTTACACCTTATGAATTAGTATTAGGACACACAGAGTCCAATGACCCTATGAAATTATTGCCTGCACAAATTTTTACGGAATATGTAAATACACATAAAACCAATACGCAAGCTCTTTATGATAAAGTCCATGAGCAATCGATAAATTTCAAACAAAAAATTATTGATAAACGAAATGAAAATAAAAAACCTCAAACTTTAACCATTGGTTCAAAAGTTTATAAAAAAGCACCACATCGCGCAAGTAAACTAAAAAATAAATATTTAGGTCCTTTTATATTAACAAAAATTCTTGAAAATAATAAAATTGAAATTGAAAACCCAAAAAGTAAACGAAAAGAAATAATTCACGTTAACGAAACTAAAATAATGCCAATTGTTACAGATGTATCCGATTCATCGACACCGGAACAAACGAAGTAAAAATCCACAATTTAAATAAATACCCAGGACTCCTTCCCTATAAGTTAGGAACCGTAAAAATCCAATCAAATCATTGGTCCTTAATACAAATATATGATTTATCTCCAATAATTACCGAATTTAATACACTTACAAAATTTGCCAAAAACTTAATAAATAATATACAAAATAATTCTATTTATACGGCTGAATATAAAAACTCTTTTATACCATTATTGGCCCTAGAAAAAAGAATCGAAAATCAAATTAATCAATTAAATCCAAGTTTAAATAATAAAAGACAAAAACGTGGTATTTTTAACCCTCTTGGCTCCATAATTAAATGCATAACAGGTAATCTTGATCAAACAGACGCTGAACAATACGATAAACAAATAAAACAATTACAAGAAAATCAAAATAAATTAGAAGAAATATCTTTCAATCAAATTACTATTTTAGAAAAATCAATAAAAACATTTGAAAATACTATTTCAAATATTTCACATAACCAATTAATATTAAAATCAAGAATAATGCAAGTTGAAGAGACTATTAAAAAAGTAGCCCTTCACCAAAGTACCGATCATGAATATTTTCGAATACATGTAGTGATTAATCAAATATCGATGATGTATCAAACTATCTTTGATATTTTTGAAAAATTAGAAGTAGCTATTTCTTTTGCAAAAATAAACACACTTCATAATTCTATTGTAAATCCAATAGAACTTATAAAAGAAATTCAAGGTTTTAAAAAACAGTTAGTATTAGATGCATTACCTCTAGAAGCCACTTTAAAGAATGTTTTAAACTTTGAAAAATTATTGAAATTAAGAGTTACTCAAAGGAATTTGTAATCACTTTTATTTTAGAATTACCATTAGTCGAATCAGATATTTATCACTATTATCAATTATATCCATTACCGACTCCTAGTAACCAAACTTCCGAATGTTACCTTAACCTACCACAAAAACCTTACCTTGCACTTAGCAATACAAAATATTCTTATATGGATCAAGTTTGCACCCAGCTACTACCCTTTGAATACCTCTGCAAAGAAGCCCATACAGCCTACATAAGCACCAATCCTCCATGTGCCGTACAGCTGATAACCTATCAATCAAACACCACTACATGTCAACCATTTCGTATCCGATTGAATGAAGTTCAAATTACCAAAATAACTGATGGAAAATGGATTGTTACCATACCCAATCAATTAATTGTACCGATAACTTGCAAAAATTCAAGAGATAACACGCCACTGGTTGGTTCTCACCTAATCGAATTAACCAACGAATGCAGCCTTCAAATCAAATCGTTTATTCTACGAAGTTATAAGCCAAATCGCTTAACCTACAAAGACGTCTCATTGCCAATATTGGACCTACCCAAAAATTATTATCGACAAGAAGAAATAATTTTCAATCCACCCACGCTGGACTTGGATGTCGTCAACCTGAAAGAAACCAAGGAACTTTCAGCCATGCTTCAAGAACAGAAGAAACGAATCAATCAACTAACCAATCCAAATACCAGTTGATCGAATTAGTTTTTGGACAATTTTATTATATATATGCATTTTAACCATCTTGCTTTTTTCAGCTTATAAACTGCTTAAAACTAAGTATTTTTCTAAACGCCCTAAATGCGATGAAAATAATAATATTATAATCTAGGTTTTACTGTATAACATTTATAATTTTTATTATTAATAATTTTTTTGTAAAACCACACCCTTAGGGTATGTTTTTAGCTAAGGTCGGAGGAGTTATGTTCCCATGAGAAATAAGGTCAGCAAAAATAATTCAAAGAATCATTTTTGCATATCAGCTTTTTAAAGTTTATAAATATAAGTAAAAATGTATAACAGTTAGTTGTATTCCTACTCTAAAGACAATAAATTGTTTTTTAAAAACTCCTTAGCGTTTTGCCATCACGTAAGTATTCAAAGCATAATATCATACTAACGTAAACAATTCGATGAATCAATTGCAGTCCCCGTGCGTCATATCCCTGTTGTCAAATGTTTGAGAAAATTTATTTATTTACGACTAAATTTTCTTAAAAACTATTAATTTTCGGAAATAATTTATTATAAACTTCTTTGCTTAGAATTAAGTAAGGAATTACCTCTTTAGGTTACAAACAATATTACCCTGTATATTTTTCAATGTGCCAATTATTTTTATTTTGTCTAATCCACTTGTTTTGATTTTTTTTTGCTGAGAAATATAAGTGAATTTTCATAAAACTTCCTCGGCAATCACCGCGTGCTACAGAGAAACAATACAATTAGTCTGCCGTCGACGTTTTTCTACTATACGTTTCCCTTATTAACTCTCTGAAGCGAGCATATCTATCTTCTTCTTTTTTTTGCTTTAATGCATCTTGCATTGCCATATAAGCCTATATGGTCGATTTAAAATACGATCGAGTGGATTACCTCGATTCTGTATTAAGGGAGGTTTCACCTACCATAGATGTGTAGCTGTTTTTAGGGAAAAGTTACTTTAATGTTTAAGTTTAAAAAACAAAGTATAAAGGTGGGTTAAAGACCAAATAACACTTCCCTCGTACACGCAAAATTCAGACACCATATCAAAATATTATTTGCATTTTGAACATTACTTTAAAAAGCTTTTTCTACTCCCTTTTATTATTTGTGCTTGTAAAAACTTGTGAAATATGTTGCAAAGATGGCAAGCACAAAGGTGCAACAAAAGAATCATTAAGCTTACACAAGCGCTGAATACAAGCCCTATATGAAAACAGCTTAAAATAAGAAAGGTATCTACTGTATATTTTACAGAAAATTGCTTTATGATGCATTAGGGAGATACATGATGTTCTTTTATTTTTAGTTTTGCAGCATTAGAGAAATATTGCACAGTGAAATAAGGCCAGGCACTAATAATACCGGATATATTTTGACATCTGAGCTTGCGCAGATGCTTTTGCGATGGGATAAGGACTTTCTGAATAATATGAACGGTACAAGAAAGGAGAACCATCTGAATGTATTAAAAAGTGTCCATTTAAAGAAAACAAATTAAGGTCTAGCCACACATAAACGCAACGAGGTCGTGGCCGTGCGTTTATCTGGTAAAATGTAGGGAGATGCAGTGCAAACAGTTCTTTATTTAATTAAACTGCAGTAATATGGGTCAATTATACCACGCTTTAAATTACACCTAAATATAAAATACACCTTTACAAATAGGGTCACACAGTTTTGAGGTTTGGCCACATATAACCACACCGAGTCCTGCACCGTAGCACGGCCGTGTCTCGGTTTTGAAATGTACGATTGTAATCAAATGCCGTAGGCTTTATATCACCCTCCGTGCCTGACCACACAGGTCGGGCCACACATAACAGCACCGAGCCAGATTTCACGGTGATAGAGGAAAGTGGGGCAAATTAATAAAAATAAAAAAATTAAAAGCACCTTTCTTGTCCTCTTAAATAAACAAAGCATTTTGTTTAAATAAAACATATTTTCCTACTTATTTCTGTTTCCTTTTTACCTAACTTTAGGTGTAATAAAGGTAAAAGCCTGGCCACAAATAACCGCACCGATGTCCGACAAGACCAGCATTGTAGCACGACCGTGTTTTGTACGGTCTGAAACATGCCCAGAAAATGAAATCATACGTGGATCGGATAGCGTCGATGTTTCCCGAACGGTTGTACGGGCGTCACCTTTATTTCAGTTTATTACGTATAAAAATTAAAAGTTTGTGGTTAATGGTTAGTTGTAGTTAGTTGTACAAGGAAAAGTGATTTAATAGGTAATAAAAAGTGTAAAATTAATTTTATAGTTACATCTTGTGAATAACATCTGAGTAAAACTTACGAATACATTTCTATTTTTTTATAGGGTTTTTATTATTATTTTGAAAAGTCAAATAAACTAAATTGTATTTACTTGGTAAAATACGGTGAGGGGTATATTGTCGAACACGGAGCGTTGATATTAAGCCTACTGCATTTACTGCAGTTTGATTAAATACAAAATTTTTGCACGGCATCCCCTACATTTTACCAAGGAAACGCACTACCACGGGCTCGTTGCGGTTATGTGAGGCCCGATCTTACCTCGTACCGTATTTTAACAAATAAACAACTATCACCGACCGACCGTTGTACGTCACGCCGGCTGCAATGCATTTTTAACTAGTCACTTTGCATCGAACTTGTTAGGTTAGTTTATATGATTTCGCAAGATATTAATTAAAATTAAAAACTTATAAAACAAAAAATAACAATGTATTCGTAAGTTTTACTCACATATTATTAACAAGATGTAAAATAAGATTAATTTTTCATTTTTTCATACTTAATAAATCAATTTTTCTTGTATTGTTTAACCTTTAACCACTAACTTTTAATTTTTATATGTAATGAACTGAAATAAAAGGTGACACCCGTAAACCCAAAGCTTGGTTCGGGAACATTGGCGCTATCCGATCCACGTATGATTTTATTGGCTAGACAAGTTTCAGACCGTACAAGACACGGGCTACAGTGCTGGTCATAAAACAATAGACTTAGCTTGACAAAAATGCTTTTCATGTTTTTGAGGGCATGAAAAATGCTTTTGACTTTTTCCGAATTAATTTGCCTCATTTTCCTCTATCACCTTGAATCCCGGCTCGGTGCGGTTATGTGTGTCCCGACCTTTAACGTTGGCGCTACAGTAGCAAGTGGAAAAATTTTAAAAACGGCGCCATGAATTCAAAATCAAATCAGTATTGACGTTATTTTAGGAGTTTAGTAGGTTATATTTACTAAATTAAATTACTCAAGTACACAGATCACAAATGTAAATTATAATTCAAAAATTCACCGAAATGGCGCTCCTGCAGTTAATGGAAATGGTATGAATTTAACGGTTAAAAAAAAAAGGGTAAGTGTGCTGGGTTGAAAAATTTAATAGTTTTTGTGACTTGTGTAGTTGAGTTATACAGGGTAGCCCACCATATTCGACACGGTCTGTAGCTGGATAACCATGGGGTTTTTAAAAAGTAAATACTGATACATATACAGGTCGGATAAGGCTACAGTATAAAATTATTTTACTCTATACAGGATGTCTCAAAAAAGTGTAACGTATCAAAGTTATATTTTTTTAAATGAAACACTCTTATATTTTATGACAGTTTTAGATTCTACATAAAAAAATAATTTAAGTTTGTTAATAGTACCAAGTGTCTAATTTTATTCGTGTTTGTGATATTTGATTTTTTTTCAAAATGCAGGGGTGCAATTAAATTAATTTTATTTTAACAATATGTCCCTTAAACTTTAAAATTTGTTTCAAAATTAGGAAAAGTATGTCTTATCATACGTAGGACATATCGAGATCATAGATTATACAGGGTGATCAAAAAATAATTTCAATTTTTTAGAAAGTTAAATAGCAATATCTCTCTTATTTTAAATGGAACACCCTGTATTTTTTACACCACATGATGACGAACCAAATGCTCTTTAAAATGGTGTGTGTGTGGCCTATACCTATCTTTTATACTTTTTAAGTAAATTCCGTTTTAACATATTTTTATTCCAAATGTCTATTTAAATGTAAGTAGGCTGTGGTATAGTTATGCCTATTTACTAAGCCGTTATTGCAAAATGTAAATTTGTTGGAAAAAAGCACAAAATTAAAAGATTTTGCATTATCTGCCACTATTTTTTAAATTCACAGAAAAAAATCATAAGTTGCTTATAATGCTACTTTCAATAACACTTATTTTAGCTGAATGTGGTAATGATAAAACTTATGTTTTTAAACAATCCTACTAACGCCTCTGGTCAGTTATGACGACATTTTGTGACCTATAACTCGTTTCTTCCATTATCCATAATCACTGTGTCAAATTTTTTAAAGCAACTATTTAAGGATGGTTTCTCATGGAATATTTTTAGGATTAACCCTAGACTAAAGTAAATCATTTTTCACATCCTACCAGTATTATATCATCTTGTTGTTGTAGAAGAAGAAGGTTTTTATTTAAAATCATTGAAATTTCTTTTAAACTGACTAAAACACTAGTAATCAATAAATGGTCGTTGTTATTTTCTTAAGAAAAATATTAATGGCTGCTATGTCACAGCCAACTTTAATTTAAATAAACATTTAGACTAAAAATTTGTAAAAACAGATTTTACTAAAAAGCACAAAAGATAGGTATAGGCAACCTAGAACCATTTGAAAGAGTATTTTATTTGTCATCATGTAGTGTAAAAAAATACAGGGTGTTCCATTTAAAATAAGAGAGATATGGCTATTTGATTTTCTGAAAAATTGAAATTATTTTTTGATCACCCTGTACAATATTTGATCTTGATTTGACCTACGTATAATATGGCTACTTTTTCTAATCTTGTTACATATTTTAAAGTTTAAAGTGTTAAAAGTAAAATCAATTTAATTTTACCTCTGCATTTTCAAAAAATAAATATCATAAAAACGAATAAAATTAGACACTTAGTACTATAAACAAACATGAGTTATTTTTTAAAGTAGAATCTAAAACCGTCATAAAATATAGGGTGTTCCATTTTAAAAATATAACTTTGATGCGTCACACTTTTTTGAGACACCCCGTTTAGCCTAAAATAATTTTATACTGTGGTCTTATCCGACCCGTATATGTTTTACTTTTTTAAAAACTCCATGGTTATCCAGCTACAGACCGTGTTGAATATGGTGGGCCACCCTGTATAATTTAGTAAATATAACTAACAAAACTCCTAAAATGACGTTAAAACTGATTTTTATTTTGAATTTGAATTCATGGCGCTGTTTCTAAAATCTTTTCACCTGCTACTGTGGCGCCACCCTAATTTGTTTCCTTCAGACGGAGACTTTTTTAACTTGTCCCTTATACAAGATGGTTTCCCTCCTTCTATCCTTTATACTTAACAAGGATAGCTTTAATTATCCCGGTACTAGATCGTGCTTTATTTTGGTCGTAGAAATTGCCCTATTTTAACTACGAAACTGTTTGTGTTACGGAACGGCTGTCGACTATATAATTGTCAAATTTTTATAAGTTAAAAAATACTTAAAACCAGGGCCGTTCCTAGGGTACCTGGCGCCGTGGTGCAAAAAATGAAAAATGTAAATTGAGGCAAAAAAAAGGGGTGCACTTTTAAATAGCACCGTTCTCAAATCTAAATCTTTATTTTCTAACTACCACCCGCCCTTCATTCCAAAACTTTATGATCTTTCTTTTAAAATTTTCCGCCCCAGCAGCGTTGCTCCCTGGTGCCTTGCACCACTTGCACCACCGGCTAGGCACGGCCCTGCTTAGGCCCTTGCCTTTTCAATTTATCTTTAAAATTGTGTAAAACAAAAGCGTTTACTACAAAACCCGAATGAAAACCTACCAACAGCTAACTGGTTCTTATAACTTTTAAAGAAAACATTCTTCCTATTTTTTTTCATGATTAATAGTACAAAATGGTAAATATTTTGTGAATTTATGGACGTTGGTTATTTTTAGCCGCTGTTAAAAGTGACAAAATTACAACTGACTTTTAAAAAGTTGCGTAAAGGATATTTGTAAATTTACATAACTTATATAAAAATTGCACAAAACATGTAATGTTAATAAATTCCTATTAATATTACATGTTTAGAGTAATAGGAAATAGCAACGATTTATAAAAAATTGTGATGAAAAAGGAAAGATAAACCATCTTTTTATGTATAATAATTTAATATAAAATTATAGATGTCATAAATGTAACAAGTAAATTAAGAAAAATAATAAAAATTCGATAAATAACTTTAAAATGTTTGAACAAAGTACTTAGTGACTTTTACCTTTAACCCGACGATATAAGCTATGTAAATGTACAAGTATTTTTACACAACTTTAGTGAAAGTCAGTTGTATTTTTTTAAGTTAGGACGAAAAGATGGTGAAAAATTTTCATTTAGTGCAATCGTTGCGTATAGTAATGTAAATCATCACCAAGCAGGCTACTATACCTATTAATTTGTGTAGGTAAATTTTGTTTGATTAATAAGTACGTTCGACCTAATTTACAGACTAGTGTAATAAGTTTTGTCCTTTAAAATATGTAGTATTCGTATTTTTACTCTTTTAAGTTACTCAAAACCGGGATAGTGTGTTAGTTGTGTTTAATAATGAACATAAGAATATTATTTTTTTAAATAAATAAATAATTTTTATGATAAAGTAGTTTGGTATGTTTTTTTCTGAAAAGACATTTTATTACAAAAATACATGAAAAACATGCGAATATAAAAATTTCACAGTTCACTTTAAAATATATTGAGTTTCCTTGCTTCAGTAGCTGATCTCCTGGAAGTCCTCTGTCAAAAGATGTCTGGCGATAAGCAAGATATCTCAATTCCAAATCATTTAAAAGCCAAAAACCAAAAAAAAAAATATATACATATTTTAAGGCTAGATGAATACAGGTAATGATAAAAGGAATAGTCAAAATTTATATTTTTACAAAGTGGCAAATTCCCAAAAAAAAATCGTTTTTTAAGAAAATTTACACTAAAAAATCGGCCTAAAAATAGAAAACATTGTCAAAAACCTTATTCATGCGACTATTACCTGACCAAAGTATCTAAGGCACTCCGCACATGGGTCGGTGTAACAGCGACGAGACCGAGATTCGACGAGATTTCGACAGTATATACGCAAATACAGGTTCAGTTAAACAACATTACACATAGGCAATTTAAGGAAAAGAGACAATCTAACTAAATACCAGCATGTAAACAAGCGTCAATAATAGTGCTTGTTTTGTTATTCTATTGCTGTCCGATGTACCAAAACGCATTGCTCATATTGTATTTGTGTTTGATGTGGCGACAAGCGTACAAAGATAAGCATACATTTAATGGTAAATTTTAATTATAATCTTGGCCAATGAAATCATATGTCTAAAGGAAAGCGCCGATGTTCCCCGAACACGACCGCGACGGGGACAAAAACTACCTTTTTGGATTATCCCACCGGGTCAAAAAGTGACAGTACAAGGGACAAGTACGTACTTACCTGACAGGTTGACTTTCTTTGCTATTTCATGTCAAGCTCTTTCCGTGTGATCTTTTGGCAAATATTCTTTTAAAGTGTAATTATAAAGTACTTGACGTTTTTGAACAAATCTAATATTAAACAAATTCATCTTTAGTCCAAAAATGTCTTGATGTAACACCGTGTAAAAACCAGGTACAATCCTATGAATCACACATCCCAAACAAAATACAAAACGGTTCTGTATTGCATTTGTTTATTAAAAGACGTGAATTGCTGAGATCGGACACGCTGATATGCCTACGTGCTGTCGAAGCCTGTAAAAATCGCGTCGTCACTGCTATTGCACCGACCCTTGTGCGGAGAGCCTAAGAAGATTGTGTAAAAATTTTAAGCCGATCGGTCCAGCCGCTTTGAAGAAATTTTGCTCACATCGTTTTGAGAAAAACGCGTTTAAAGTTATAAGAAAGTTATACACATGGTTGAAAAATGTTTACAAATAGGCGCATCTCTCCGAAACTATTTGACAGGTTCATTTCAAATTTTTTAGAGAATATGCTTGCATACAACCCTATATTTAAAATGAACGGTTTGCGTATAAAGTGGAAAAAACGAAATATTTCTATCTTTATTAGGACACTCAAAAATGTCAGTTGGCTTTGGCTTGAATGAATCAACAAAAAACAAAAGCTATCGAGTTAATTAGGCACGCTAAAACTAACAAGTTTGCTCGCCAAACGTACGTTATTAATAAAATTAACACAACATAAGAACCGCTGATATAAAAGATGAAGTTAATCACAGCAAATGTTCGAACTGGTGTCCCCCAACTTCTAAACATTTGTGAATTCTTCTTAAAAAACCACCATGAGTAGCATTCTGAATGTCTTGCGGAGGCAAAAGTCGGAACGCGTTACGAACTCTCTCCTGACAATCTTCTTTTGTTGTGATCGGCGTGGCATATACGGTATTCTTAATACGACCCCAGACAAAGAAATCTAAGGGAGTGATATCCGGCGAACGTGGCGGCCATTGATGGGGCCCATTGTTTGCTATCCAACGATCCTCAAAGTGAGCTCGTAAAAAGTTGTCTGCAAGCACACTATTATGAGGTGGGGCCCCATCGTGTTGATACCACAGATGATTCCAGTCCAGGTTTAGTGGGTCTATATAATTTTGTAAAATTTCGAGATATCTTTCCCCTAAAATAAAGGAGAATTTGAAATACAATTAAGCTTTTAATCTCTAATAAGCTTACCATTTAAATTTTCATCATAGAAATGTACCACTAACACACCGTCATTTTTTATTGCAGCAAAAACATTAAAACTCCAATAACCTTGAAACTGCCTTTCACGAAAGAGGTGAGGATTAGTATCACTCCAGTAATGGGAGTTCTTTCTGATTAAACATACCGTTCTTCTGAAATTTTGCCTCATCCGTCCAAATTAATTTTTGTAAAAAACGTTCATCTTCCTGTGTTTTAATTATAATAAATTCACAAAAATCTATTCTTTTCTGATCGTCACCTGGTCTTAAATTTTGTACCAATCTATACGAATACGGATAGAAGTCATGTTTCTTTAAAATCCTGTGAACACTTTTCTCAGAAATTCCCAAATCTCTTTCCGCATCTGTTAATGAATTTCCAGGATACACTCTAAAGTAGGCCAAGACTGTAACTTCATTTTCATCATTGTCAACAACAAGTTTTCTCCTGTTATATTTTCCAACAAATTGCCCGTGTGTCTTACAGTTATAAATGAGTCGCGTAAGGCTGTCATGCGTGGGATTTGGCCTATCCGGATATCGTGCGGAAGGTTTCGCAGGTTCTTTAATTACTTTGTCACACTCCCGTATATCACTAATAAATTGAAATAATCTTCATTACTGAATCTTAAACGAGGCATATTAACACTTTCGATACACAAACACGTCAAACTGCTAGTATTTTTATTTGTTGTCAGAATAGCTTTTGTTTTTTTGTTGATTCATTCATGCCAAAGCCAACTGACATTTTTGAGTGTCCTAATAAAGATAGAAATATTTCGTTTTTTCCACTTTATACGCAAACCGTTCATTTTAAATATAGGGTTGTAATTATAAAGTGCCCTTCTTTTGTAGCGTAGAATCCATTGGTGAAGAAAAAAATAAGGTTGACATTTAAAAAAATGAAGTTTTTGAGTTTTCAAAATATCAGAATACGGTGTTAATTTTTGGGCACCTTGTATATTTTTTTTTGACAATTTTCATGTGAGTGGTAAGATATGGATCTTATTTATCCAAAGTCAGAAAATAGTTAGCCTATCTTGTTTGAATTTCAAGAAATTGTTATTTTTGTCTAAGGTTGCATCTGTCAAATATTTCGAAAAACTGAAATTGCTGCAAAATGGCTAGATCTAGGTGTATGATGTTTTATACAAAGTTGTATTAAAATTTAACGTAGATTCCAAAATTCAATAAAAAATAGGACATTCCATTTAAAATAACGAAGTTGATGTCTACTTCCGGTATAACCGGAAGTTGTCGAGAGTTGAAAATATTTTTGTTGAAGAGAGCTCTTTCAGTTACCCTCCTATATAAATTTTCAGAAAAATATTCCTAGGCGTTTCCTATATACTTGTCGACTCAACTCGTCGTGACGGACCCTGTACATATGTGCACTCGAAATATGCTAAAAAATATATATATATTTTTTAATCGCAAGTGGATATAGAGCCCCTAAATCGTCTTCTCCGTAAAAAAATTTGTAGGCTGTTTTCTTGAAGTTCTTATTACTTTTCTTATTTATTCTCGTCAAAGTGCACACTTTGTAGTCTTCTTACTGTAAAAAATCCTAATACACTTTAAAATTAATACCAAATATTAAAAAATGTAAAATACAGCTTTCCAAGCTATTCTCGCAGTAAGCCAAAGAAAAAAGGTGGTTTTCGAGAGCTATACCACTACTTTTAATCTTCAAACTGCAGATATTTTCACCCCATTTAACTTTATACTCCACAAAAGTTTGGGACGAAAGTGATAAGTTTAAAAAAACGTTTTATTTTTTTCCAATAATCATTTTAAAAATATTGAGGGTAAAATAGATGATTTATTTTTACTTAACTATAATATACAGGGTCTCACAAGTCTTTTTAATCATTTTTCTTGATAAGTGCTATAGTTAAGGTTACATTTATGATTTGCATTTAAGCACTAATCACATTTTTTTTAAATCGCGCGCAATCGCGAATATTAGGATTACCAGTGCAATATTCACATAAAGTATTATTTTGGCAGAGTTACTTTTGTAATAATGTTCTTGGCATTTTAAACATCGCTATTTAAACACGAAATATCTTTCCCCTGTAACAAGATACAAAAATAAACTAACAAAAAAATGTTTATTTAAGTACAGAGGTGGCTCGAATTCGACGCTCATCATTGGGATTTCGGAAACCGTAAGAGATACAGGATCGGTTAAATGGAGGCAAAGTTGCGCAATTTGATGCTCAATAAAATGCCGTTTTGCTTTTAAAAAATTCCGAGTACTTCCGAAGATATTCGAAAAAAACCGGAATTTTCAATTTTGGTTTCTATTGTTTCCTGGCTATATTTGTTAAGATAACTTAAAATGGAAAACACGTTTTCATGGCAACTTTTTCTGCTCTATAATTCAGTGTGATTAAATATTGAATCTGACGTTTCGGCTTCTGGCGACCATCATCAACTTAATTTTTTAAATACGGACCTGATATTTTTTCAATTTAAGTAAATCCTTTCATCACTCTTCAAACACTATATATCGCCACTTTGATATTTTCCGACGTTTCGTACAAAAAATTCCATCACCAGAATATTGCATATTTATTTAACCATAATACGGCCCTGAACTACATTTTTAGGTAAGAAGGTAAAAAAAAAGAATAAACTTATTACATATTCGTAATCTTTTTATTGCAACTCATTGATATCTAACAGCGGAAATTACTTTATTAACCGAAAATTTCATGAATATTAGACATAAGATACAAAAAGGTAGACAACAAATCAGCTTACATAAACAATTTGTAATACTATCTTGATGCCCATATTAAAAAAAAAACATAATTTAATCACTATTAAAAAGTGTTCAAAGAGATAACCTTCCGCCTCGATGCATTTTCTTGCTTTGCTTTGTATTATTAATACAGCTCGATTAATTGTTCTCGCAGGAATGGCAGCGACTTCCCTTATCAAATTTTGTCGTAGTACTTAAAGGTCGTGAGGTGCATTTTTAAATAAACGGTTCTTAAGATATCCCCAAAGGAAATAATCTAGGGACTAAGATCTGGGCTCCTAGCGGGCCATCTTGCAAAACCATTTATTAGGAAATATATGGTAAAGGAATTGGGCTACTTTCCTTCCATTGTGGGCAGGAGCTCCGTCTTGCTGCCACTATATTTCTTGAAATACTGCCAAAGGTTGATTATCTAGGGCGTCTAAGACATCATTTCTAATCAAATTTAGATATTGTTCGGAAGTTAAGGTCCCTTCGTAAACGAAAGGTCCAATAATTTTGTTCCTCCACATACCAATCCATACATTAAATGAAGTTCTCCCTTGAATTCGTACCTGCTGGTTAGTTTCTGTTAATAAAGTAATTTCCGCTGTTAGATATCAATGAGTTGCAATAAAACATTATGAATATGTAATAAGTTTATTCTTTTTTACCATTTTACCTAAAAATGTAGTTCAGGGCCGTATTATGGTTAAATAAATATGCAATATTCTGGTGATGGAATTGTCTGTACGAAACGTCGGAAAATATCAAAGTGGCGATATATAGTGTTTTAAGAGTGATGAAAGGATTTAATTAAATTGAAAAAATATCAGGTCCGTATTTAAAAAAATTAAGTTGATGATGGTCGCCAGAAGCCGAAACGTCAGACTCAATATTTAATCACACTGAATTATAGAGCAGAAAAAAGTGGCCATGAAAACGTGTTTTTCATTTTGAGTTATCTTAACAAATATAGCCAGGAAACAATAGAAACCAAAATTGAAAATTCCGGTTTTTTCGAATATCTTCGGAAGTACTCGGAATTTTTAAAACGCAAAACGGCATTTTATTGAGCATCAAATTGCGCAACTTTGCCTCCATTTAACCGATCCTGTATCTCTTACGGTTTCGAAATCCCAATGATGAGCGTCGAATTCGAGCCACCCTGTACTGTTCTTTTTGTTGAGAGTACAAGGTTATATAAAATAGACTGGGCAGCAAAAAATTACTTTTGTTCTTTTTTGAAAATATATCGAAAATATTGTTTGGGGTGACAAAAGAAATATCGTAAATTTTGAGCTCCTTAATATTATTATTTAGGGTTCCTTCCTTTAATTTGGATTTTTTATTTGTACTTTTATTTTTGTGGCGAAGCTTCCCTAACCTATCGAGTTAAAAAATGATGTGCACATATATCTTTAGAATTAAATTGCTTACAAAAAAGTCTTATTCAAAAAATTTTGCTCAGACCAACGTGATTTTGAATAATCAAGCTTTAAATATTGATGTATTTCTAAGATTTACCTTTTTCATTATGGAGTTTTGTAGCCCTAAAAAATAAATATATAGAAAAAAACACATAGATTCTTAAAGGGAATTTAATGACTACAAAAAAGGATTCTTACTGTTTTTAAATAAAGTCGTTCTTTTAAAAAGTTATTCAAATTTAGATTAAAGAAAAAGTAACTTACTGTTTTCTTTGCTTTTAAACTAGTTTTTCACTCATTGGAACAAATTGATATGTTACATTATTGAAAATACGCACTTATCAAGCTTAAAATATCTAAATTTTATACTATTTTCAATACCCATTTAGGTTAATAGCTATTTAGTTATACGAGAAACTTGTAGATTTACTACTTCTAAGACAGTAAATCTACGTTTTCGTATAATAAATAGCTATTAACCTGCAGTAGGTTTGAATATTATATGAAATTTAGATATTTTAAGCGATAAAACTAATGAAATAATGATTTTCGATGATGTAACATATCAATTTGTTCCAATGAGTAAAAACTTGGTTCAAAAAAAAAGAAAACGGTAAGTTATTTTTTCTTTAACTTTACTTGTGAATAACTTTTAAAAGAACGATTTTATTTAAAAACAGTAATAGACCTTTTGTAGAGCACTTATATTTCCTTAAAGAATCTATGTTGTTCTTTCTATATACCTATTTTTTTCGTTAGTTACAAAATTCAAAAATAAAATAGGTAAATCCTTAAAATATATTAATATTTAAAGCTTGATTATTCGAAAACGGTCTCGTCTGGCAGAAAATATTCAATAAGACGTTTTTGTGAGCAATTTAATTTTCTAAAGATTATATTTACATATATATTTTTTAATTTGATAGTTAGGGAGCTTTGACACGAAAAATGAAAGTAATGTACTATAAAAATTAAAAGGAGAGGACCTCTAAATATTATTAGTAGGCTCAAATTTTCACGACATTTTTTTGTCACCCAAAACAATATTTTCGATATATTTTCCAAATAAATAAAAGTCGATTTTTTTGGCCCAAAGTCCAATATGCCACAGGTGTCCCAAAAACGTAATTTTTCATTATCAAGAGTAGAATTTTTTAAATGGAACACCCTGTAAATTTTAAACAAGTTTTCACTTTGTTCTAAATTCTTCATCAAAAATGTACACAAACATATTTTGGTTCTAATTATGTTTAAGTAATTCTGTCACTGTCAGAGTGACTTAAATAATATATAATAAGATATTTCTAGTTTAAGAACCAACCTATAGGTATTTCTTGGGCAATTTAGTTTATTTTAACACATACTTTTACTTAATTGCATACAAAAAACAGCAATACGTCTGCGCTAGCTCTTAGGTTAAGTAAGTAAATACGTATTTAAAATAAACTAAACAGCTGACTTACCTATAAGTAGTTCCTATAATAAAAGGTAATTAATTACATGTTATTATATTAGGGGTGTCTATAAATAACTTAATAGCATTAAGGGTGAGAGGGGCAGGCGCGCAACTAGGATTTTAATTTTTGTTTTATTTAAAAAAATAGAGGCAGGACCAACACCAAGGACCAACACCAAACGACCTAATACTATAGCCCTAAAGAGGAACACTTTGGTAAAAAAGGAATTGATCATGGAATTTGCGAAAAAAGTTAGTTTTTTTTGGTGAAGCCCCTGAGACAAAATCGAAACCTATAAAAGATAAATTCTTCATTTGTATTTTTTCGTAAAGCTTATTATAAATTTATCGACAAATATCAAATTTTATACAATTATCTTTTTTTTTTCAAAAATACTATAGCCAGTTGAAATTTTTTCACTCTACAATTTTTGTATGAGAGATTTTCACATGCCTTTATTTACAAGAAAAATGCAGATATTTTTGCGAAATTTGAGAATTGTCGATAAAATTTGATCAATTTCTAAAAAAATCAAATGGAAAATTTGCTTTTAAAAGTTTTGATTTTCTCTGGGGGAAGGGGTGTTATTTTTGGGTCAAGGGCCTGTTTTTTGGTCTTTAAAATTATTTAGACCACAAAATCAATTCCGGTTTTAGAAATGGTGCCATTTCTAAAACCTAAAGTTTACATTTCCATAAATATTACGTGAGATTGGGGGATGGGTAGGGGGTCCAAGAATTTACACGAAATTTATGGACGGACCCTTATCTGTCACAGTGACAGTCTTATTAAAAAATATTTAAAACCAAAATAATATTTTCTCTCTTCACTATTTATCGTTAATGAGTATATCAGCATACTGCTGATATATCAAAAACCAGCAATAATTGAGGTATAGTGTGTTATACATTTTTGATGTAGAATTTAATACGGAGTCAAAATTGTTAAAAGTCACACTGCTTAGAAAAACCAACTTGACAATAAAAATTCTGTTTTTAAGACACCTTGTATATTAACTGGTAGTGTTAATAAAAAAGGGTATCCAAATAAAAATTTCTTAATTTTAAGTTTGTTTGTATCTTGTACAGGGGCGATGTTATTTCGTGTATAAATAGAGTATATATAAAGTAGTATACTTACTTTACCAATGGAAGATTTTTAATTTCATGAGTAAAAAAAAGATACCTTATGCATTTGTTGCGTACGATATTGTGAACAACTAGTATAAAGAAGAATACATTTTGGGAATTTTAAAATAGGTTTACATTTTAATTAGGTTACTTAACATTGGGATTTTTTAATACAAAACAAGTCGTGATATGTCAAGTGTTTTCAACCATTTAAATTATAAACTAATAGTAATAATTTTTAAAACAATAACAGTGTTAACCGTGTTGAACTAAAAACAAAGACCTTAATTTCTATATTAAAAACAACACAATTTGGAAAAAGGGGAAAAAGTAGAAAAAAGATAGTTGAAGAAGTAAGGGTAGTAGAGAGTAGAAGTGAAGTCAAGTAAAAAGTTAAATTTTTAGTTAAGTCCTCAGTACGGGCTACCCCTAGTAGGGGATATGCCCGTAATAAATTTAGCTAGTTAAATAGTTTCTGTACTCTTATAGTGAAAGAAAAGATAGTTTTTATGGTCCACCGGTCTTAGGGTTCAAGCAGATAGTTCCATAAGGTAGATTTGCCCAAGTGACGTTAAGTAGCCCTGTGTATCCAAAATTTTAAAGTCACAATATTTTTTTTTCACGGCTGTACAAATTTTATAATTTGAATTTTTAAGTCATCCGGAGTCATTATTATTATACATTTTTTCATAACTTCTAATAAAATTATCCGCAAACTGATAGATTTTAAACTTAGTGCCACATTTTTTTTTATCTTTGGACAATCCACGAATGCTGAAAGCCTAAATACTAACGTACCGTGGGTGTCATAAGCAGGGTAAGAGGAAGTTTGTTAACACGGGACTTAAAAACTTGAAGATTTGGGGGAAGGAAAGACCTCCGCTGGCAGTAGGTTCCACAGTCTAGAAACTCTAAGGATAAAAGAACGAACGAAATGGGAAGTTCGGGGCCTGTCCAATTGAACTGGAAAGGGATGCATACGCGCGGCACCACGAGTTTCTCTGTTGGGAGCTGCAAGAGGAAGGACTATACTGGATAATTCGCCGGAGCAGAAGCCGTAAAAGTTTCTATAGAAGAGCGATAGATCTCCCACAGCTCGACGATGGGCAAGTGAAGGAAGTCTTTGAGTAAGTAAAGGATCATTAATAAGACGAACAGCCCTTCTTTGAATGGCATCAAGAATGCTGAGGGTTGTAGGGGATGCCATTCCCCAGACATGAGAATAATATTCCAGAGAGGGTCTAATTTGGGACACATACAAAGTGTATAAATTGGAAGAAGAAAAATACTTTTGGCTCGGAAAAGAAATCCAAGCTTTTTGAAGCCGCGGTGGCTATAGATACAATGTGTTTATGCCAGTTAAGGTTATTTTCAAATGTGATGCCTACAAGGTTAAATGTGTGCCCACTTTGCAAAACCTGGCCACTCATAAGCAAACATAACATAAAATAAAACAAGTAATGGCGGAATTTATGGTAGCTTGTTGTTTTGCTTTAGATGATTCGCCTACTTGATATAGGGCAAAAATTCATATTAAAATAAATTCTAGTAGGCATTAAAACAAAATACTAATTTAAAGCGTAAAACGCATCAAACTATTAAATAATAAAGTAATTTAGGTGCATAAAGTGATACTTTTTTACGAATGGTAAGTTTGACACCACGAGCCGTGAGACAAGTGCGGTCATCTCATGAGTAAAAAAACTTTACGCATGTGTTGCATATCATATTGTCTAACATTATTAGAATTTCCAAAATTACCATTTTATACATATTTTATTTATTTATTCCTATTAAATAATTTTAATTTTTGTAGCATGGCAATTCTATTGCAACAAAAAATTATGGCCTCCTTTTCTGTAAGACGCAATCATCCTTTTATTAACTATGTACCTATGAATTTAGGAATGTTGAGAAAACTGAATGTACTAAAGTTGATTAATATATAGGTCAATTAACTTTTATTTGTCTGAGCGCGAAAGCACTAGGTCCCTGGTAAAAATCGGAAAATATAATATAAATTCAAGTGCTTTAGTAGTCACAGTTTATTGTTTTTTATTAGTTTTTCAAGTGATTTCAAGTGGCGTGTTTTATAAGGTTACGCTTCCCATGCAGCAATAGTATTTATAACTTCATATTACTAAAAACGCTTTTATTTATATAACTGTAATTTTAACAATTAATATATAAGTATACTACTTATTAGGAAAAAATATGCTATTTTTTTAAATTGTTTAGGTTGGCGTTTTTTTTTTCATATATATTTGGTCCCAGAAAAAGTCCGTTGTACCGTATGTCCGTCGGACAACCATGATACTTTTTAAAATCAAAATATAAATGGCGTAGTGTGCACACGGTCGGTATTCTTGGTAAATTATTACGACCATTCGTCATTTTTGTTCTGTCATAACTCCTGCCTCAGTCGAACAAGTTTCGCAAAAAGAGTGGTTGGCTTTAATGTGTGTCCGTCGGACAATCAGCAGATATACGTATGTAATTAATATTAATAATTAATTATAATGATTAAAATCGTATTTAATCTTGATTTTAGTGTAAGCATAAAAAAATGCTAAAATAAAATAGGTTCTATCAAGGTTTAAAAAATCAGAAAATGTCTGTCGGACAATAAGTCTCCTTTGGAAAACCAGTCACTTGAATATCTGAGGTGGGCTAATAATATTTTTAATAAGTTATGGTGTTTTGGATAGTATTTGATCTAAACTCTACTGTAAGCATATAAAAAACAATAAACTATGTTTTGTCGCATTGTTTAAAATTCAAAAAGGCAAAATGTCCGTCAGACAACCAGTTGGTAGTGAGGCATGCTTTTTGATCCTGGTGGTCTTCATGACGTCAACACAACCAGTACCAATAGGGCGGAATGTCGTTACCCTGTATAAACCGACTCTGGTATGTACTTACTTTTGGTAAAACTAATGTCAAATCAGTATTAATTTCTTTTTAATTTCTGAATCATTTAAATAAATTATTAATTTTCGACACTTTTGATTAAATTTATTCGCCAACCGTCAAATTTTAAATAAAGTGCCACATAAACTAAAATAATGGAGAAATCAAAGGTAATCTGACCTTCAGTTCAGTTGATGTGGCGTTTGCTGTTACATTCCATAAATTCATATTTAAATAAATTGTGTTAAGTCTAGAAACAAAACATTTCTGTGAAAAAGGTTACTCTTTTTCATACTTAATAGGTAGTGTATTAAAATAGAGTACTTTTCCTTTAGGTTAACGATTTAAAAAAACAGCATTTTTAATAGTCGTACAAAAAAGATATTTTAAAAACAATAAAAGTAAGTTTAAGAATTAATTTTTATGAGTGAACATCTTTTTATCCGACTTAAAAAAGAGGAGGTTACGTGTTGCGCAATTACTCCGTGTGGACCGATTTTAAAAATTCTTTTTATTTAAAAAGTGTACTGTGTGATCCCATTAAAAACAAGCAAGGAAGAAAGGTAATAGACCTATTATTTTCTCTCTGCTATGTGCTTAAACATCAGGGATGTTTATTCTATTAGTACTAGTGCTACCCATTGGTGTAACGTTAAACATATATTATAATAATAAGAGGGCAAATTACAAACTGCTATTACATCCTTTAACAAAACTTACTTTTTCACCGAACTGAAAAAGATTACAGTAAAGCACAGGGACGTGTAATTTGATTGATTGACATTGGGTGGGTCATGGTTAGTTAATTTTTTTAAATTCTATATTTAGAAATTCAAAAACATATATATTTAAAAACCGAAACAAATCATGACTCCTTAACGTGACAGTTTTGCATGACCGTCTGTAACGTTTTAAGCCAATCAAATTACACGTCCCTGTGCTTCTTAATGTAGTTTTTGAAACAAGCACTGAAAGTGTTTTAGGTGTATATTAACCTATTTTAAAGTAATATTATTAAATTAGAAACCAAAAAATAAACTAAAAAGCAAAAAACACCTTTTTAAAAAAATTAAAAGTCGCATTAAAAAAATGATGAGAACATATGCGCTAAGCTATTAAATGTTAATAACTAAATAAGCAATAGCTTTCTTTACTTTAATACCATATGTTATTACCCGACTTATTTTTTTATTAAATTTTTTTAAACTTTCTATTGAGTTTTATTAATTTTTTAAAGTCTCTTTATTTTTTTAAAAAGTGTTTATGTATTCTCATTTAAAGTCAGAAAATGTGCCAAAGTTATTAGGACAGGTAAAATTTAAAATAGGGTAATTTTAAACTGTTTACAGTCCTGATAAAATAATAAAATCACTGTTCTTGTGAAAGTTATAAGTATTATACAAAGAATTCCTGCTTAGTTGCACTCCAGAGAGAGATTCAAATTTTAAAATTCTAAATTGTACCACTTGTCACAACTTCCGCAGCCATTTATTGTCGAAATGTTTTCAAGACATTTTAACGTGGTTTCTCTTCGGTCTACTTTTGTTGCTTTTGCTAGATCAGAGCTAGAAATAATAGCTTTGTGTTGTTTAAACAACATAATTTTAGGATAAATATTTTCGTGTCTTTGGTTTTTTTTTTAATTAAAAACTTTAATTATACAGAGTGCATTTAAAAGCTCTGTACAAAATATTACCATACATTCTTCGGGCCAAAATACAAGGACTAAAGGTAGGGCCACACATAATCGCAACGAGCCCGTGGCCATGCGTTTTCCTGGTGAAATGTAGGGGGATGCGGTGCAAAAAGTTTTGTATTAAATTAAACTGCAGTAATATAAGTAAATTATACCACGCTTTAAATTACACCTGGTCGCTACACAACTTCACAACTTCACAAATATGGTAACACAGTTTTAAAGTTTGGTCACATATAACCACACCGAGGCCTGCTCCGTAGCACGGCCATGTCCCAGTTTTGAAATGTACACAGCTGATCGTTAAATAAACCTTCACAAATAAGGTAACATTATTTTACCTATACTAAAATTAAAGTTTGGATGAAAAGGAACAGAGATAAGTAAGAAGATCTATTTTATTTAAACAAGAAGATTTACATACAAAAAATAGACTAAACTTGACAACAATGCTTTTATATTTTTGAAGGAGTAAAAATGCTTTTGAATTTCTCCGAATTAATCCGCTCCACTTTCCTTTATCATTGTGAATCCGGGCTGGGTGCGGCCATGGTGCTGTTATGTGTGGCCAGATCTTTAAGGTCTGGTAATCCATAACCACACCAAGGCCGCACAAGGCCCGCACCGTAGCACGACCGTATCTCGGTGCGTTTTGTGTAAATTTTTAATTTTGACGGTGATGGTACGTCGCGTCGTGTGGTCTGAACCATGCCCAGTCACTGAAATCATACCCATATAAAGTACCTTTTTTCTAAAGCTTTAAACTTTTAATCGACATATAAAAAGTTTTATTGTCAATAATTATTTTTGAGTAAGTTACAAAATTCAAAACAAAATAGTTAGTTTTCTTAAAACACTTTAATCTTTGATCCTAATATCTTTTAATTATTTGGTTAGATTTATAAAAAAATATAGGAAACCTTTTTATATGTCATTCAATTTTCTATAAAAATATTTTTAGAGTTTTGCTTACCAAATGGTACGATATGATTTTTTTTGTATGGGACCAAGAAAAATATGCAAACCTGTAGTGAAGCGGATCTTTCTATTAAAATTAAGAGTTCGCCGTTGCCTATCATTCTCTGGAGGTGCCTAGAAACCAATATTTAAGTGTTAGAAGTAAAAATAAAAATAGTTGATTTTTTTACCCACTCTAGTGAACATCATGTATTTGTAGGGTAATTCAGTGTATAAGTAAAAAATATTTTAAAGTTTTATGATTGTTAGATCCAGGCTTTTAAGTTATGTAATTATTGCACTCGTTCAAGTGTAATTTGAGAGTTATGTCTTTCAGAATCACGATCTTATTTGCATATTTATGAACATCATAAGATCCTTAATACAAAGTCGGCATTTAATTAATAAACATAGTGTATAAATCTTTATACAGTGTGTCCTAGGAGAGGTGTCACAAGGGGAAAAATAAACAAAAACAATTGAATTTTAAATTGCCATTTTAACAAAACTAATCGCATGATCCAAAACTAAAAAATGTATTTTTTTATTTGATTGATATTACGCAGGGCAAGTTAAAACTCTTGTTCTAATTCTAAATCCAACAACATATCACACTTTACATTTATGCGATGTTTCGAACAAAATTTTGGTTTGACATTTTTGTAAAAATATTTTTAAGCATTAAATTGCGCCACTTTGTCCCAATTTAGCCAACCCTGTGTCTCTTTTCGAGATCCTAAAGGTCAGCTTTGATTTGTGATAGCCTGTATATGTTGTTTAAAGTATTTTGTTTCTATAAGTAACGTTCTAAAACAACAAACTACCAAAAAACTGTTAAAATAAAAGTTACAAATAACAATATAGGATGTTATGGTAGGTTTACATCTGACATTTAATGCATGATATTTATGTCAGACAGAAATTCTGGCTAATGTAAACGATCAAAAATGTATGTCTGATAGAATTTTTTATTGTTTACACTGGCCCAAATTTCTGTCTGACATAAATATCATGCAATAAATTTCACATGTAAAGATACCATTAGAGTTTGTTAAAAAGAAATTTAAAAACATATTCTACATCTAAAAATTCATAAAAACCGAGTACGAAAATGCATTATTTTTAAGATCTAGTTGTTACAAGTTTAAAATATGTTTTTATATGGTAATTCTTTATTAAATTTTGATGAAATTTGGCAGCAGTCTCGTGATTTTTTTTCTAAAATTCTAAGTACTGACGTACAAAGGTTGTCCTAAGCAAGGCAAGAGAGTTTGTTGACACGTGATTTAAATACTTGTGTGTAGCATTAAGGAGTAAATTTACATGAACCTAATTAAATTAAAAACTTCGATAGCTCCTGGAGTGACATCTAAACACATATAACTAAAAACGTACGCCAGTGACTTTAGTCTTTTGTTCTTTATCAAATCTCTGTAAAAAACCTTTTACGCATGTATATTCAGTTCATCTTAAAAGAAAACAAAATGGTCGTTGTAATTTTCATACATACTCAAGTAAACATAAATCAGGTTCACTTGGAGGACATGGTGGTATAAAAAAAAATAGCCTTTTAATATCTTTATGTGTAATAAAATAAATACTTACTTGAAAAAATAGGTATTATTCTTAAACCCAAAAAACGGTACGGTGTAAGTAAGCATCCAAATATTTCCTCCGCCACAATCATAATAAGGCTTGGACCACTTTCCATCTTCATATCTTACTGCTAGTATTTCTTCAGGAATTCTTACGTCATGCGTAGTACCATTAAATCTGTAGGTCGTGTATCCTGAAACAAAAAAAAATACAATAAGGATTAAGTCCTTCCCCCTTTATCTTTTAAATTGGAGACAAGAGATCGAGATCGTGAAATTTTTGGGTAAAACGCTGTCGCTTAACTAATTTTTAGCATAAAAATGGTAAAGGGTGTCATTTAAACTATTTTTTTGCATAAAAATGATTCCGGTCACGTGGTCTAGTGTCAAGGGGGCACTAGCAACTTTTTTCAAATATGAAGAGGGGCCTTTTAATTCTCTATTTATTGTCGTTTTATTTTTAAAAATTAACCCATTCGTGTACTTGTACTTTAGCTCCAATTTGTTCATACAGTGCGGTTTTTAAAAGTTTTCTCTTTCATAGCCAAGATATCAAAGTCGGATAAAATTTTGGTAAAGGGTGTCATTTAAACTATTTTTTGCATAAAAATGATTCCGGTCACGCGGTCTACTGTCAAGGGGGCACTAGCAACTTTTCTAAATGAAAAGGAAAGTCATGTAGCACCTCGTTTAAAACGCCCTCTTATTATCTACTTAACGCTCTTTTGTTTTTAAAATTAGCCCAGTCGTTCTAGACTTACAAGCCAATGCGGTTTGTACACTATTTAAGTCAAATTTTAAACGGTTTTAAGTCTGGAACAGCTAAACCGATTTTCAAAAACAAAGTATCGTTAAGTAGAGAATCCTTTTAAAAGAAGTGCTACATGACCCTCCTTTTCATTGGAAAAACAAAAGTTGCTAGTGTCCCCTTGATACTAAGTCACGTGACAGAAATTATTTTTATTCAAAAAGTAGTTTAAGTGACACCCCTTTACTCAAAATTTGCTTGACCTCGATATCTTGTTCCATTCAAAAATAAAGGGAGGACTTTTAATATCCTCACTGTATATTTTCATAATTGTACACAATTAATTTTAATTTTCTTAACACTCAAACCTAGGTGAAGTTGTAAGTGCATCCCCTTGCACGCCCTTGCATCCCCTTGCACCCCCTCTCGACGCCCTCATGGGCCGGACCACTTTAAATGCGATACCAATAGATTCCAATCCCCGTTTATTTTTCACTCGTCACATACTGTCCAGTTACTACGCTTGAGACGTGATACGTGATTTAAGTAAGCGTATCGTTCTTATTTAGGTGGTTTGGTTGTCATATAATTACGACATCATTTTGTGGCTGCGTTCATCTTTTAATACATGCGTGTATAACCAAAAATAACCAGAACATTACTTTTGCAAAAAATAAACACTTTTATTAAATCGATGCTTTTAATATTTTTCCACCACACATTTATATTTTTTCACCATCATCAAATTGGTACATGGTGTCAAAGCATGTTTGGTAAGATAGAGTTTTAAGTGTTTTTGCAAGAAACATCGGAAAACAAAGCTAAAATGTGGAGACGAAAAAAATATTTTAATTAATGTTATAAACACAGCTTAATTTTGTAAAACAATTTGTTTTATCAAATAGCTAAGTTTTCTACCAGCATGGACACCTTTTAGTTTTCCGGCCTTTTTTCTACCAACTAATATGTTCAAATAAAAAAGATCTTACACTACAACCTCATTGGTCTACAAGTTTATTTCATATGCGGGTAAGTCTATTTGCAGAGTAGGTTGCAGCAACTTACAAACTTAACCTCTTTATAATATAAGTATAGGGTGATATACAAATATGTTATTGTTTATCTCTGTAATTTTGTTTAATCATTATCCCAAACAGCACAAACTTTCGATTGGGCAATCCCCCATTTAAGTAAAGCACGAGTCTCGCGATGCTTTATGTCCGCTTCACGCCTTAACCATTTGGTAGTGTAGCCCAGCTCTGCAGCAAGGTCAAGAAATAGTGTGGACGCATGCTTTACTTATGTGGGGGATTGCTCAATGAGAAATTTTGTGTTGTTGGGGAAAATATAGTCTATAACAGTCCTGAATAGGGTAGCTTTCTAATTGTGAAAGAGTTTTTATGATCGGTTTAATATTTCCGAAGGTTAGCCCTTACTAAGTTATAGTTTATCCCAAATAGCCGACCAGTGCCCGCTTCGTTGGGCAGTGGTGTTGCGTGACGTGTCCGCGAGGCCCCTTTTATGACGTAAAATTTTTGAGGAGCAAAAAAAAGGTCCTTACTTTACTACCTTTATTGCTAGGCCCTTT
This sequence comes from Listronotus bonariensis, assembly GCA_014170235.1. NCBI lineage: Eukaryota > Metazoa > Arthropoda > Insecta > Coleoptera > Curculionidae > Listronotus > Listronotus bonariensis. Next base: position 5,305 of record JACEGR010005987.1, on the reverse strand, counting down.
AGGCGTGATAATTTGTAGCCATTATTCCTTCCAACTTCATTCCATTTTTCTTAAACACGTTCTACAGTTTTGCAGGGACCCTGATTTACAATTTCGGGCATCTAAGACCGTCCGCGCCTTTTATTACCGTATTTGTCCTATATCACATTCCCTACCTCCACCTTTCCGCGAGGCCACTCCCGAAGCGAGGCCGTAGGCGACCGCCTACACCGCCTACGCCCAGCTAAGCTACTGTCGTTGGGCGTTAATACCTATAGACTTTTTGTTTAATTATAATAAAATATAGCCTATAACACTCCTAAATAGTGTAGCTTTCTTATTGTGAAAGAATTGTTTACGATCGGTTCAGTACTTTCAAAGATTGGCGGCTAAAAACAAACAAACAAACAAAGTTACAAACTTTCACCTTTTTTATATTATTAGTATAGATTTTGCCCTTCTTTAAATATAACATCTGTAAATCTGGAATAAATTTGGTCCAATTCTTTAACCCTTTATGGCGAATAATAATAAAGAGGCATTTTTATTTTTAAAATTTATTACGATCGCCCCTTTTAATGTGATATGGGACAAATTACGGTAATAACAGCGCATTGGTTATATTGCCAGAGTACCAGAAGTTTTATCATTTTAATTTTCCAGGGTCCCTCTAACAGGCTGGGACATGTTTAGCAGAACTGGTAATAATTTGTGGTAGACTAGATCACCATCTATGCCTAAGGCTCTACAACCAGGAGAAGTAAGTAAGCATCACTTTGCTCTCAACTGTGCGCCTTGAATCAAGGTGGCTCTCTACCGTGCTAGCAACGAAGCAGAAGCGAATTACTACAGGACGATCTAGTGAAACTCTTCTTAATGTAAACCGAGCGACCAAACATGCTAATTGATAGGCTACTTGGTCCTACACGCACTGTAAATGCACACAGATACAATAGGGCCATGGGCCATACAACACATAACTATCGTTGAGCTAAATACCCCAGATAAGTAAAGCTATAAAGCGTCCGAGCACTGACCTTGGGGGCAGGGCCTTTGACACAGAAATGGTGCGAAGCAGACATAAGGCAATTCTACTTGATGACTCAGTGCTAAATGGGGCCTGATTGCATAGTACGAAAAGTTTGTGCAGTTGGGAGATAATGATTAAACAAATAATTCTTAGAGGTATAACAATAACTATACTTGTATATCACCCTATACTTATATTGTGAAGAGTTAAGTTTGTGAAGTTTGCAACCTACTCTGCAAACAGACTTGCCCGCATATGACAATTAAACTTGTGGTGCCAATGAGGTTAGCAGTGTCAGATCTTTTTTTATTTGGACATACTAGTTGGTGAAAAAAAAGGCCGGAAAACTAAAAGGTGTCCATGCTGGTAGAAACTTAGCTATTTGACAAAACAGAATTGTTTTACAAGAATTGACTGTGTTTACTAACATTAATTAAAACATTTTTTTCAAGTACTCACACTTTAGCTTTTGTTTTCCGATGTTTCTTGCAAGAACGCTTAAGACTCTAGCTTACCAAACATGCTTTGACACCATGTACCAACTTGATGATGGTGAAAAAATATAAATGTGTGGTGGAAAAATGACCAAAAGCATCGATTTAATCAAAGTGTTTATTTTGCTAGAAAGTAATGTTCTGGTTATTTGCAGTTGCTATACTGCATGTACTCAAAGATGAACGCAGCTTTCTAAAATGATGTGTCGTAATCCTATGACAGCAAACCACCTAAACAAGAACGATACGCTACCGAAATCACGTATCGTCAACGCAACATGTAACAGTACGGCTGGGCGAGTGAAAACAAACGGAGGTCAGAATCTGTTGGTATCGCGGCCCCAGAATGGTCCGTATGAAGCCGTCGGAAAAGAACTGACCGGAGATGCAGGCGTATGCGAAATGCACTTACAACTTCACCCTAGGTTTGAGTGTTAAGAAAACTAAGGTGATGACTGTACAATTAATGAAGAGCTCTACAGTGAGGATATTAAAAAGTCACTCCCTTTATTTTGAATGGATATCAGGATCCAACGAGGACCAGCGAGTAAAGGGTGTCACTTAAACTACTTTTTGAATAAAAATAATTTCTGTCACGTGACTAGTATCAAGGGACACTAGCAGCTTTTGTTTTCCAATGAAAGGAGGGATGTAACAGCACTTCTTTTAAAGATTCTCTATAACGATACTTTGTTTTTGAAATCGGTTTAGCTTGTTCCAGACAAGACTCGTTTAAAGGTGACTTAAGTCAGTGTACAAACTACGCATTAACTATGGAGTCTAGAACACTGGGCTGATTACAAAAAACAAAGAACGCTGATAATGTAGATAATGAGGGGCGTTTTAGCGCTCTATGTTTCCTTTCGTTTAGAAAGTGCTGTGCTGCCTGACGTGAACGCGTGACCGAGATCTTTTATGCGAAGAAATAGTTTGAAGCGACACCCTTTACCAGAATTTTATCGACGATAATCTGACATGAAGAGAAACTTTAAAAACACGCATATGAACAGGTTGAGCTCAAAATACAAAGTACACGAATGGGTTAATTTTGCAAAATAAAGGCGACAATAAATATGAAGATTAAAAGGCCCTCTTCATATTTGAAAAAAAGTTGCTAGTCCCCTTGACACCTAGACCACGTGACCGGAATCGACTCATGCAAAAAAATAGTTTAAATGACACCCTTTACCATTTTTATGCTAAAAATTGGTTAAGCGACGGCGTTTACAAGCGCGTCTCATCTCTCTTGTCTCAATTTAAGATAAGGGAGGACAATCACTTGTGTATTTTTTGTTTCAGGAATACACGACCTACCGAATTTAATGGTGCTACGCATGACGTCAAAAATTCCTGAAATACTAGACAGTAGATAATGAGAGATGGAAGAATGATCAAGCTTATTGATGTTGTGACGGAAGAAAATATTTGGATAGCACTTACGCCGTACCGTTACTGAGTTTAAGTAATACTATTTTCCAGTAAAGTGTTGTTTTATTACATAAAGATATTAAAAGGCTTTATTTTTATACCACCATGTCCTCAGAGATGAACCGATTTATGTTTGCGGTATGTATGAAAATTACAGCGACCATTTGTTTTCTTTAAGATGAACTGGAATATACATGCGTAAGGTTTTACGAAGGCTGATGAGAGCAAAGACTAAAGTCACTGGCGTACGTTTCCAGTCATATGTCTTTAGATGTCACTCAGGAGCTATCGGTTTTGAATCTGGTGGGTTCATGTAAATTTGCTCCATAATGCTACACTGATATTTAATCACGTGTCAACCCAAACTCTCTCTTGCTAGGACGGCCAACCGCTGCGTCAGTACTTAGGAGACAAAAAAAAATCACGGACTGCTGCTAAATTTCATCAAAATTTAATAAAGAATACCATATAAAGCATATTTTAAACTTGTAACAACTAGATCTTAAAGAATATGCATTTTCATGCTCGTTTTAATTTTAGATGTAGAATATGTTTTTAAATTTCTTTTTAACTAAACTCTAATGTTATCTTTACATGTGAGAATTTATTGCATGATATTTATGTCAGACAGAAATTTGGGCCAGTGTAAACAATAAAAAAATTCTATCAGACATACATTTTTGATCGTTTACATTAGCCAGAATTTCTGTCCCGACATAAACTATCGTCCATTAAATGTCAGATGTGAAGCCTACCATAATCAGCTTTATTTGCTGGTCTGGTAGTTGTTGATTGCAGGCTACGTTACTTGCTAGAAACAAATACCCAAACAACATCGCTACAGGCTATCACAAATCAAAGCGACGCTAAGTTTCTCGAAAAGAACACGGGGACTAATTGAGGGACGAAGTGGCACGAGGCTAATGCTAAAGAAATATTTTTTACAAATGTCAGAGCCAGAAAATTTGTTCATCGCGCATGTATGTTGTTGGTTAGAAGCCAGACAAGTTTTAACGCCTGCATATCAATCAATAAGAAAAGGCACATTTACAATTTTTGAATCATAGAATAATTAAGTAAATTTAAGAAATTCAATTGTTTTTTGTTTATTTCCCACTTGTGACTTTTCTCTAGGGCACACTGTATAGGTATACATATGTTGTGTAAATGCCGACTTTTATTAGGATCTTATGACCTGGTTGTAAATATCGTAAGATCGTGTTCTGAGCATAACTCTCAGAGTACACTTGAACGAGTGCAATGGTACGCAGCTTAAAAACCTGGATCTAACAATCATAAAACTTTAGGCTATATTTTTACTTATACACTAATTTACCTACAATACATGATGTTCACTAGAGTGGTAAATCAACTATTATTTTGCTTCTAACACTTAAATGTGGTTTTCTAAACGATGATAGGTAACGACGACTTCTAATTTTAATAGAAGATCCGCTTGCCATTTCTTACATACAAAATAATATCGTACCATTTATTAAACAGGCTCCCAAAATATTACATAGAAAATTGATGATAACAAGGGTTTCCTATATTGTCTGGCCAGATGAACCAAGAAGATATTAGGTCCAGGTAAGTGTTTTGAAAACTAACACTATTTTGTTTTGAATTTTGTAAACATAAATGGTATTACGACAATAAGGCACTTTTATATGTCGTTAAAAAAAAAAGTTTAAGCACAGAAAAAAATTGCTATGGGTATGATTTCAGTGACTGAGCATGGTTCGAACTCACGGCACGCGATACCATCACCGCAAATATCCCCAATGATTGCTTTTTTAGATTTTAGACCATACAGAACTTTTATAAGAATAATTTTTTCGTAAAATTAGCCTTAAATATGCCAAACTCATTCATTTCAACAAAAAAAAGATTTTTAAAAGTGTTTTTATGAAAAACCGATTAAAATTTTAAATTTGTGCATTTGATAATACTTATTTTAAAATGTAATATCTAAGAGATCTTAGAAACTTAAAACGAAAAATTACAGGTCATAAACGTTTTCGCATAAAAACAGCTTTTTACTATAAATAAACAGGTACCCAATTAATAGTTATTTTTATTTCTAAACATTTTGCCCCGATAAGAAATTTTTGATATTTTCAAGAACATAGGGTACTAGTCTCTTAAACAAAATACATATTTTTGAGATTTTACCTCGTACTACATGAAAAAATTAAATGTCTAATTGCTACTTTGAGGTTTTAGATCATGCAAGAACTTTTTATGAAGAATAACTTTTTTCATAAAATTAATAATAAAAAAGTTTTCCATATGTGAGAGCTTAGATACTGTATACAGGGCGTTTTAAAATAAAGATGCAAATATTTAATAGTATAAATCCATGGGCATTGCC
>JACEGR010005986.1:0-66163 GCA_014170235.1 Listronotus bonariensis | reverse complement strand
TTGGACTTTAACTAAAGTGATTAGGCATATTATTTCAAATTAAAAATAGGTTACTTCTAAAGTAAATGTTACCAACTGTTTTACGACAAACAAAACACACTTACAGTTTTTATTTTAAATTTATGTAGGTAACATTGCTAATTTATTGCTTTAAATTTTGGTTTTAAATATGGACAGGGTAGGTCAAAAATGTTTAGGGCAAGTAAGGCAGAGTTATTAAACAATCGTTTAAAATGAACGCGAAAAATTTGCTATAAAAAAAATGTTAGACTTTAATTAATGTCATTATTTTTTAAATTTCCATTATAAATAAGTTCTTAAGTAAATTTTACTATTGTTTTACGACGAACAAAATACTCTTGTAATTTTTTAAAATTAATGTAAATAATTTTGGCAATATTGCTAACTTATTTCTTAAAAATTTGGGTAATAATATGGAAAGGGTAGGTCAAAAAAGCATAGGGTAAGTAAGCCAGAGTACTAAAACAATCATTTGAAATTAATGCGAAAAAATTTGCTTTAAAAATAAAAAAATATATACTTTAAATAATGTGATCATGTCTTATATAATAAATTAAAAATGTTACCAGTTGTTTTACGACAAAGAAAGCACAATTGCATTTATGTAAATAATTTTGGCAATATTGCAATTTTCTTTTTTGGTTTAAAATATGAACATGGTAGGCCATAAAAGTTTAGGGCAAGTAAGCTAGAGTTATAAAACAATTGTTTAAAATTAACGCGGAAAATTTGTAAAAAAAAAATGTTAGACTTTAACTAATGTGATTATGTTTTATATTTTCAATTAAAAATAACTTCTTAAGTAAATTTTACCAATCGTTTTATGACAAACAAAATACCCTTAATTTTTTAAAATTTATGTAAATAATTTTGGCTATATTGCTATTTTATTTCTTTAAAATTTGGTTTAAAATATAGGCATAGTAGGTCAAAAAGCTTAAGGTAAGTAAGCTAGAGTACTAAAACAATATTTTAAAATTAACGCGGAAAAATCTGCTTTAAAAATAAAAAAGTTAGACTTTAATTAATGTGATCATGTCTTATATATTAAATTAAAAATTACTTCTTAAGTAAATGTTACCAGTTGTTTTACGACAAACAAAACTTACTTGCTATTTTTGAAAATTTATGTAAGGTATATAGTTGCACAGGGATAAGAAGAATTAGTATTATTTTAACTGACACGACATTGGAGTGCTTAGAATTTTTCTTAAAATTGGCAAGTTCAACATAAAAACACTATTTCCACTATTTGTTTATTTATTGTGTTTGTTTATTTACAGCAAAACACAAAACCCCAGGTAATGACAGTAGTATACCAAGCGGGCTACAGTGACACCCTGATGGCATGTTTACATTTTCAGCTGTCCAAAGACCCGATGACGTCACTTCTTGCGCCGAAGAAGTGCTGAAAAACTGAAAAAAGCCGTTTTGGCTATTTTTCAGGAATTTTCAGGAATTTCCAGGATTTTTTCAGGAATTTTCAGGAATTTTCAGCCGAAGAAGTAATCGTCAATGACCAGTGGTTGTTCAAAAAGGCTTAACCAAATTGACAAAGTGGATGAACTAGGTATTCGGTGTTAAAATATTATTATTGGTATTAAAATATTTAGTATTAGGTAGTAAATAAAAGAAATTAAAATAATTTTACTCTTTATTTAAAATTAAAATGTACAAAAATGTCTGTTAATATGATAATTATAATTTTGCTTTTGTGCTCAAACCATCCATTAATTTTCTTTTGTTTTTCTACACGAACTCAGTCTATTTACATATTTATTTCTTTGATCCAGGATTTTTTCCTCTCGCTCAATACAATCGTTTAGATTCGAAAATAAATTTTGTTGTTCTCTCACTTTATTTTGTAATTCACTTTGACACTGCACTAAATTAAAGTCAATTTTACGTATTTCTTCTGTTAAACCGGAATAGTTTTGCCTCAACTCTAAAAGTTCTTCTTTGTAATCTCCAATAAGTTGGTGTGTAATTCTTTGTCTTTCTTTACATGTTTGCGGTTTTCTGTTATATTTATTTTTAACAAATATAGTTCTGATTCTAAATTAATATTTTTTTTAATAATTTAATGTAGTTTGTGTAATTTATGGAATTTGTTAAGTTACTTGCAATATTTTCATAATCTTGTAATTTTTCTAAACAAAAATCGTTGACAGCTAATTCGTTATCATATAATTCTATGTATTTATCAAGTTCTGAGGTGCATTCTTGATACAAAACCAGACTCGTATTATAAAGGGTGTTGTAATCATTTTTTAAATAACTGTAATTTTGACACTCATCAGAAATCACAAAAGAAAAAATGGCACAGACAATGAATAATGCAAGTGGCATGTTTAAGCAGACACAGTTAAATGATACATTTTTGATAAAAATATCTTTAAATATAAAAAAAACAAAAGCGACATCTGTTTTATAAAGTTAAATAATTCATTGAATATTTTCTTTATCAATCCAACTGTTATTTTTTTTATCGAAACCTAACCACTTAACAAATACTTTATTGCCTTTACGTTTGATAACTTTTTCAACTAGGTAGATGTCATTATACTTAACTTTTTGTAATTGAAGTTTATAAAATCCACCTTTAATATCTTGTTTGTTGATGTCTTCAAGCAAATACGTCACGGGATTTGTAAGATGTACCTTTTTAATTGTAAATATTTCGCACACACCTCGAAACTTGGAAATTCTCACTGAATCACCTACTTTAAATTTTGGTTTAGAGGTTATCTTGATGTGACTATACACAGTGCTTAGCAATTTTTTTCATGTTTTTTAGTTACTTCAGAAGGCTTTAGTCCAATTGTTCTATGTTTTTTATTATTATAGGTATTAACAATGTTTTGTAGCAAATTTAACCAGTTATATGAACCCTGTATACTAAATTCCTTCCACATCATTCCTTTAAGAGTTCTGTTGACCCGTTCCACGATTGAAGCTTTTTTTCACTATATACAACATAGTGTTTTATGTGATACTTTTTCGCTAAATTTTGTACTTCTTTACCTGTGAACTCACCACCTGAATCTGTACAAAGATGGATTGGTTTTTGAACCGTGAAGACATTTTCAAGAGCCTCAGCAACTTCTTTGGATGTTTTTGTTTTAAGTGGAAAAGCCCAAACAAATTTGGAAAAGCAGTTTATTACAACCAAAATGTATTTATAGCCCTTGTTTTCCTTTTCATATTCTTTCATATCAACCAAATCTGCTTGCATTAGATCCAATAAAGATTTAATTATAACTCTACGTCGCTTAAAATTTATTCTTGCTGGTTTATGTAATTCTTCTACAATGTGTCTTTTAATGTTTGACATATTTAAAAAGTTATTCAATAATGTTGGCTTCACGCAATTCTTCAATTATAGAATTAATTTCGTTTGTGTGACCTGTGTTGCCTGATGTCTGTGAAGCAAGTAATAATTTTAACCTATTAACCAGTTCATTTGGATTGTCCCAAAATACGTAATCAATAGGTTTATCACTGAGTTGCATAATTAGACCGTCACCTTCTTTACTGGTTCCCTCAATTGATGATGATGACTTTAATAGAGGTTCAATAAATTTTTTAAATTTCGAATTTTTACTTGATTTAACATTTTTTATTGCATTGGTTTTCATTAAAATGCGAGCATAGTTTTGAGCATCACTTTTAGTATATTTATTAGGAACATTACGATTAAAAAGTAATCCATAAAGTCCTTTAGTACCTTTGTAAGTTTTACCGGCAATTACCAAGTCAGGACCATCAAAATCTATTCGTTTATTTCCTATAGAAAATTTTTCAATGTCCTTTTCATATTTTACCCTAAACTTTCCATCAGAATTCTCACTACTTGAATCATTAACAAACCTTTTGATGTAACGTAAAGGAAGGCTATTATACTGTTCATAATAATCAGTTAAAGATTTTTCTAAAATTGTTTTATTAAGTTTGATCCTCATATTCACGTTGCTTTTGTGCTTCCTCCTCATTTATTTCTGCTTCTACTCCCTTAACAATTAACTTTCTAAGGTCTGTTGGTTTATTGGTAGAAGAAAAACTTAGTTTCCTTTTTTTAAGTGGTACTGTCTTAGAAATATGTATAGGAGTATCTTCTAGTTTAATTATGGGTGTAGAAGTAAGTATAGGTTCTGATGCTACTGACTCATTTTTTTCCTGCTTGTTTATAAATTTTTGTTCATTATCATTTTCTTCTTCGCTAAACTCTGACATATCAGAATACTTTTCTGGTGTGACAGAAGCTGAATGTTTGTCTTTCATCTTAACTGGTAATTCTAGTCGATTTTCAATTTTTTGCAAATGTTTTGTTATGGGTTGAAATAAATTTTCATGTGCTGCTTGTGTATGTTTTAATATACTTAATTTATTTTTTATATCTTTTCTCTTTAGGATTAATTTTTTTTAATATTTTTTTCATTTTGTTCTTTTTTAGGAGCCATCCTAAAGGTTTAAAGTCTAAATGTATAATACCATGCCAGCGCTAAATGTATATGTATTTATCAAAACCATAGCGATACCGACCATCATCAAGATTATTGTCCTTGAAAATAGATAAAAATCCAAATGGTGTTCTCCAACAATGGGAACAAATATTTTTAAAATTTTCAAATGACATATCAGTACCAACATGATCGGTGTAAATATGTTTAAGATTCATATCATCTTGTTTGAATAATACTAACACATTGGCATTATCTCTTATTAAATGTTTAGGTATTTTGGCATAGGTTTGACAAAGATAGAAACAGTCTATATTATTATGACGTCCCATACTAAAATATTCTCTAATAACAGCTTGTTTACTACAAGCTACATCATCAAAAATAAAAATTGAGTTCGATTTTGCTTCTGATGGTGATATAATTTCTTCATCATTACTATATGCATAATAACCTACACCTTTAATAGGTGTCAAGAGTTTTTCTAAATACCCGTATTTAGGTTGGTATAATGATTTTGAATACAAATAGACATTTTCAAATTTAAGTCCATTTGGATGTTCCAACAGGCTCAACATAACATTTGTTTTTCCACAATTTGATGGACCAGTGATAATACCTCGGATTGTTGATGGTAACAAAACACTGTGTTTAATACTCTTTTGTGTATCTATATCATGCTTACCAATAGGTAAGGTTGTTTTTTGTTTAATAATCTTCTTCATAGTAGTGCTACACTGAAAATAAACATAAAAGGGTATAATTCTGTTTTATATATTTAGTAGAAATTTAGTTTCTGTCGGACAAACATGAAATATTATCTGTGTCACACTGATATTAAAACCGGAGACGGTATTGTAAATTCTGTTATTAATAAGCTACCATTTGAGTTACATTTACCCGGTTACAATTTCTGTGGACCTGGAACCAAACTACAGAAACCAAAAACTATTACACAAATATGGGTTCAAAAGCAATAGAGAAAGAAATAAAGGTTTTTTCTTATTTTCAAACATGTTTCAAGCAGCTACTTTTTTCTTATCCATGTTTTAACCGGTAGTTACAAAAACAAAACTAGTTATTGTGCAATATATTACATATAGTCTTTGCATAAATATATTGAACTGTTTGGGGACGACTAGCAATAATACTGTTCAATATTTTGCCCAATAATATTGATCGTCTGTGGGCCCCTTTAAAGAATATTAAACTTTTTAAAATTAAACAGCTGCATTTGTCTCCTTTATTATGTTTTTTTTTTAGTTTAAACTCAATAATTTTTCTTGTACATAAATGTCAACAGAAAAGTGGTTAAATGTTTTTTTTTTATTAAAATATTTATATATCTTTAAAAGAAATGTTTGGCAAAAACACCAAACCCAGTTCTACAAACTGTGACCCAACTTTAAGAACACCTCAGAATTTGTGCGATTTCTGGGGTTAATGTATAGTAAGAACATTTTAAAAGCGCAAATTCGGTACCCTTTGAAAATAATACAAAAACATAAAAAAGGCCGCCTGCAATCCGACTATTTTATACAAAGGTGCCGCTATCCTTTACAGCGACGCGCCGATACACTATGGGATAGAAACCCATTATTTTGGCCAAAAAGCAACTTTGAAATTTTAGTGGCTCATGCTGTGTATTTCAAAGTAGATACTCCAAACTACATGTACGCAAAATTATAAAAGGATATGACGACTTCTATTCGGGTAATAAGAAACTTGAAAATGTATTTTAAGTAAACATAAATATACAACATTTAATCTACTTAGTTTATTATTAGCCTTGTTTACTAAAAAAGTAAAAGAGTTTAAATAATAAGAGCTATTGTTGTGTTTCGATGCAGTCTCGCGAAGTCTCGCTACTTTTGTCAAAGATTTTTTTACCTTTTTCTTTATCAGTTTTTGTACTTACAATTGCCTTCCTACTTTTTGCTACTTCTGAGTGTAAGGACAGATACAAGATTTTTTATAATTTACAAGGTTTTCCATTTTAAAATTTAATATGTTTTGTCCTACACTGTATATCCTAAAAGATAAAAGCATTCTGATGAAAGATATGGATTCTACAGAATCTACCCAACAAAACAGTGTTTTTATTTATTTTATACGTTAAAAAATAAAAAAGTTGGGAAGATGTATCTCTATTACGCTTCTAAGAATAATTTAAAATTATTTTTCAGATTTGGATGGTCATATTTCCGAAACTAATTGAGATAGACACATCAAATGTAGTATTTTTTAAAGCATTTTAAAAGATTTTTTGGTGGTGATATAATATTCAGGGTATTCCATTTAATAAAATCATACCTATTGTCGTACCCTGTATATCATATGAGATAATAATCATCGGATTACTGATTAGAATACTACCGAATTAACCAAAAAGCTGACATTTTAGTTTATTATGTACAATAAAAAATAATATATGTTAAGGGGTGTAAATTTATAATATTTTTCCAGTAAAAAGCACCTTATTTTAAGCTAGATTCGTAAGTTTCAGAATTTTGACCAAAAAATTAATTTCTATCCCATAGTGCGATGACCAGCTGCATCAACCGGCATATCATAAAAGAAATATAGCAAAGGCGGCCGCGAAGACAAGCATGCCGATTTATTTGCTTTAAACTTTTTTGTGATTTTTTCTCTTATCAAAGAGCACCGAATTTACATTTTTGTGGACCAAAAAATTTGCATTTAGTTTTTGATTTTTCTTATAGTTTAGATAAAATTAATAGGTTTATATTTGTTTTAGTCCTTCAACAAATTAAAACACAAGAGAAACTATAAAAGCGGAATTGGTTTTGTCCAAAGTCTTGCCTCTATTTTTGGTAGATCTAATTCAAAAATTAAATTGAGGATTGAAAATCCAAAGGTAAAATATATATATAATTTTTTTAAAATTCCAATAAAACATTTTTTTACCTTAATATGGCTAATTAGTTAATTAAAAATATTAAACATTAATATACGAAAACTTAAAACTTCTGTCTGTGAAAATAAAAATAACCTATTTTACTTTTACAGGTGGTGATATATTTCGTTTTCTTTTAATAAATCACTTACATTTTTTAATTTCAGGAATTAATATATACGATGAGAAAACAAAGCAAATTTTATAATCTCTTTCTTATAATATATCACAAAACATTATTTATTTTCAAAATCATTTATTCACAATATCCGAATAACGAAATTCATAATTAAATGATCTATGGCCGTCATCTTAAAACTAAACAATGTGTTGTAGTATGTCATAAGAAAGAGATTTTATGTAGAATTTCAAAATAAAATAAAATAAAATAGGGGTGTTTCCATTAAAAGTGTTGAACTTTTCTTATTAATTACATTAAAAACTGAAATTACAAAATGTAAGTGAATTACTAAAGAAAATGAAATATACACTGTGTGCAAAAAGTCCCTGAACCCCTTAATAATTCGCAAATGCGCTCATTTATCGAAAAGTCTTCCAAATAAAGTTTATAGATATATTTTAGATCTATTTTATAAATAGTATATTAAATTACAAGTGTGGAAAATGACTAATTTCACACGAGTGGGAATATTGTAGCACGAGGCGTTAGCCGAGTGCGACAAACCCACGAGTGTAAGAAAGTCATTTTCTACACGAGTACTGTACACTATTTTTCCTACGACCACAAATTATTCACCAAAAAATAAATAAACTAAAGTTTGTCTGTTCAGAAAAATAAAAAACAATTGAGAACTTTGCAACACTAGGGTGATATTTACTTTGCAACACTAGTGTGATATATACTTTTCCTCACGGCTATATTATACTGTTTTGACAATATTTTTACATCGAAAATCACCTACCTAGAAGCATTATATAACTTTTATCATTTTGGAATTTAAAAAGGCCCTCACTTAATAAAAATTGTATGGTTTTGTTAGGTAATAACGCTATAATAGTTTAATACGGTTTTCTGCTATTATAAGTGTTTTTAAAAATTATCGATTCTTACATATTTTAGACACTCTTCTAAATAAAACGTAAGTGGTGCATATCCAAAATATTCCGTTTTTAAAAAATATCAGTAAATAAACTTACGGGACCGGGGAGTGAAAAAGGGGTGCTGGGTGGGGTAAAATTGGTAAAACGAGTTAAGGAAACTGAACATCACATATAAAATTAAGTAAAAATAACAGTTTTTCCTCATATTTTTAAGAAAAAATATAAAAAATATGAAAATTGTAAATGCATAACCTAAAGTCCTAAAAGTAAGGAAAAAACGACTACCAAACGTCAGTTACCATGCAAAATATGGAAAGCATTTGGCAACGTCGGAAGGGTCTGATTCTATTTATGAATGGATAAAGAAAGTGGATTCATAAAGTGTGTATTAGCCTTAGGTTTAATTAGGGATTAAAAAAAAGATTTAACTAGTTGTTTGAGTACACGAAGAAAGAGAGGAAGGAATTTGATCTATAGGCTTTTTTCTCTGGCGCTTTAGGTCGAACGGTCAAGCGGCAAGGCTGCCTCTATAAAGTACGTGCTCAAAGATAGAAGGGAGATTTTAAATTTGATCTACTTACCTGACAACACTGTGCCAGTCAGTGAAAGTTGTTTTTGTGGTTATGTCTATTTTTCTTTATGTTTTTATTTTTTCGTAAATTTTAATAAATATAAAATAAGATGACTTTCGCTAATTTGGGTTCTACCGTTTAAGGTAAATAAAAGTTTTTTTTTACTGTCACTACAATAAATATGTCACTTGCAAAACCAATAGCAGTTTTTAGAATGACATCATAATATAACGCATTTTCTATGCATTAAATCAGTATGCTATTTGCTATTTTCACAAGTGGTCGTAGGAAAAATATGTTTACATGTCATCACAACGCAGATATAGACACAAGTTACCTTTTTTAAATGGAATGGTGTATATTTTATTGGATTTTTGAATTCTCCACAAAATTTTAACATGACTTTGTGTAACATATGCTATACCTAAACTCACTAGTTTAAAAGATACAAGGGTTTAAAAAGTATTTTATCGATATTTTTATTTTCACCTGTTACAATATTTACCTAGTTACATTTACATAGTAACATTTTTGGGTATGTATGACATGTATAAGTGACGTTTGGTAATTATTGAGCAGTTATTACTTAAACTAAATGTAAAATAACTAGTCATGGGAATAACGCTTCTTATGATTCGAGGGTTTGGGGATCGCGAGCGGTCCTATATTACTTCGGTTTTTGAGTAGAAGCAAATGTTTATACAGTGAATAAAATATGTCAACATTAGTAGATTTTTGAACAGACCCACCTCAAAAGTCCTGCTGGCACCCCCACCCCCCTCAAAGTTGATTAGGGGATTGATAAAGTTTTTTTCTAATATCTTCTAAACGATAAACGATAATCAACTGATTTTAGTGTCGTTAGATAGAGCACAAAATTCTGCAAAACAGTAATAATAAAAATTGTATTTTTGTTGATTTAGTAAAAATCTACAACAAAAAAATGTTGGAGGGGAGTATCCACACGGCACTTTTTACAATATATCTTCCAAACCATCCACCATATAAAAAAAATATAAGATACAAAAAATAAAGGCCAAAGTTTTCCTATCGAATGGTATATAACATCATACTATTATCTTTAAAAAAAACTACCAGTGGCGTAAAAAAGTGCTCGCCAAAAAATCGGGACAAGCAATTTTTAGCACCATATTTAACTTGTAGTAACTTTTGAAATAAAAATATTTTTAGCTGCGGATTTTGGTTTGCTAAAGCCCATTTCGTCTAGATGATAAGGCGCAAAATGATTTTTGAAAAATAATCAAATGTTCATGGTGTACAGGGTGGTCAATGAACAGATGCAAAATTACAAAAAGTTTAGAGGTGTGTGATTCCGGTAATAATTTTTTTCGCATTTAATTATAGGTCATTAGTAAAGTAATATCAATATCTCCAGACGTTTTTGCCAGTTTTTTTATTACAACCCTTTAGACCCAGAGACACTACTAAACAAAAAATGTGTCAAAACTTTGCTTCCAATATCTTTAAAACGCTGTAACTTAAAAACGGCTTTACCGATTTCGACCAGGTTTTCACATTCTGAAAGCTTATTTTCTAGTTCTTTTTTATTACCTAACCACTTAATTGGTAAATGGCCATTTCTATAAAATACAGGGGTCAAACAAAAAGTAAAGATAAAATTGCACAAAATATGGCTATTGTTCGTTTTAAGCTATGACAATTGGGCTGTACGTTGTTGTTTGGTTTGAAATTTGGTCAATATGCAGCTTCGGTCAAAACCTCTGGACGGTTTTTTTACTTTTTCGATTAGTGCCTTTTGGCCACAGATACGCTACCAGGCAGATCCATTGTCCTAAAATGTGTCTTTTGTCGATTTTTTGATGTGATCTGGAAATTTTAAATTAATTACTACCTAATGATTTTTTTTTCGTACAGGGTAATCAAACAAAACTGACTCTTTCATTATACAGTGTGTTTTAGATTTTAATTGGAAAAATTTAATAAACGATAGAACATGGAAAAATAAAAAAGTCTATATAAACATGTATGTTTTGAAGCTTCGTTCTTGAGATACAGGGTGTTAAAGTTTTGGAAAAAAATAGTTTTTTATTCATAGCTCAAAAGTCCCTTGGCTGATTTTCCTTAAACTTGACAGGTTCATTCACACACAAATCCCTGTACCTATTCGCATTCATAGTCTCACCTATCAAAATAACCATTTCCGTTCTTCCATTACTCATGATACCACCCCATACAGTAACACCACCCCCACCAAACGCAACCCTTGCTTCCATATTCTCCTACACGGTACTGGTAAAAAAATCCGTGTAATATTATTATTTATTATTACTAGTATGCAGAGTTAGAAATAATTCTAAATTAGTAAAATGAAAGTAAAAAATTTTATTAAAAAAATTAAAATTATAACCTTAAACATTTCTATTTTTAGGTACTATACTGGTGTAGTGCTACTTTTTTACGCCACTGGTAGTTTTTTTTTAAAGATAATAGTATGATATTATATACCATTCGATAGGGAAAACTTTGGCCTTTATTTTTTGTATCATATATTTTTTTATTTGGTGGATGGTTTGGAAGATATATCGTAAAAAGTGCCGTGTGGATACTCCCCTCCAACATTTTTTTGTTGTAGATTTTTACTAAATCAACAAAATACAATTTTTATTATTACTGTTTTGCAGAATTTTGTGCTCTATCTAACGACACTAAAATCAGTTTTTTATCGTTTATCGTTTAGAAGATATTAGAAAAAAACTTTACCAATCCCTTAATCAACTTTGAGGGGGGTGGGGGTGCCAGCAGGACTTTTTGAGGTGGGTCTGTTCAAAAATCTAATAATGTTGACATACTTTATTCACTGTATAAAGCATTTGCTTCTACTCAAAAACCGAAGTATCGGGCCATTTTTGAACAATAAGTCACAAAGCTAAAAAAACATGCTTAAATACATTTTAAAATAAATTACGGTGAATATATTATTTGATTAATAAAAGATAAATTTAAACCTAAAATTTTGTTTCAGCCGTTCAAATGACATTGGCAGAACTAGGCTCCGGAATTAGTATTTTTCAAAGAATATTATCCTTTTTCGGTAAATCTGAGTCAGACGTTGATGTGCTCATTAA
Organism: Listronotus bonariensis; assembly: GCA_014170235.1. Lineage (NCBI taxonomy): Eukaryota > Metazoa > Arthropoda > Insecta > Coleoptera > Curculionidae > Listronotus > Listronotus bonariensis. Next base: position 54,024 of record JACEGR010005986.1, on the reverse strand, counting down.
CAATAAGGTAAAATATTTTTGACACAATTTTCTACAAAAGAACTTATTCAGGCTGAAACAGAGACCTTTTTTTTAATTAGAAAGGCAGAAACATTAAGAAATAAAACATTTTTTTTACAAAAACACGTTTTGTAGGCAGTATTAAAAGTTTTAAAATTTTCGTATACCCTATGTTTAAATAAAGTTTAATTAAAAAAGTAGCCATTAACTATGGACATATGTCACTAAACTATCCCCACTAAACCTACAGCAAGATTTTACATTTACTTGTAAGTATAGCACCCTTCAATTGCTCCCAAAATGGAACACCCTTTACATTAAGAAATAAAAAGTGTTTACCTTTACTAATTATTATTAGAGACATTTTGCACCCCTTATTTTGAAATTCCGTTGTGGTTAACGTTATTCTGAGACTGCGCAGTAACGCAAACATGATCCGTTATCGTTATTAACCATACCGGACACCTTTAATTACGGATGAATACCGAAGAGCTTATCGTTATTGTTAAACTGCGTGGTTGCCGGATTGTAGAAATTTTAATATCAATTATTTAAAAGGTTAAAATTTTTATGCCGTATTAATTAAAATATCATTTATACATAGGCTCTAATTAGCGAAAAATTTATAGCAGTAGTAAAAATCAAATAGTGTTAAAAAATTAAAACGGACTTGCACTTTTACGGATATTCTAAATCAGTAATTAATTTGGATGTTACAATCTGGCACACTTGCTTTTTATTTTACTACCAAACCTAACCTTACTTTTTGTGTTTTGCTTATACTGTATTGTTTGCATCTACTTTAAAAAACGAAATCAACAGAAGTGTTTGCATATATTTAAATATCAATTTATATCTTATGAAGAATAAAAGTAAGTACTGATTTTTCGTTAACTTTAAAATCGGTGAACAATAGGCAAAAATAAGGTTATATGTCGAAAGCGCAGACGCAAGATAAATTTCTTAAAAGAGGCTGCAAAATCTCTATCTAAAACTGCTGCCGTAATCGTTATGTTTTAATAACGATAACCATAAGAAGGCCAAAAAGGTCTGTTATTTTAAGAGGTGCAAAATGTATCTATTTTAGTTCTGCATAGTACCTCTTATTGATTCTATTATTAAAAGGGAGCCAAAGAAACCTTATCAGTGTTTGTTTTGTTACCTATACTACAGGGCAGGGTTAGGTAGTATTCTGAATACCGGTATTCTGAATCCTATTCAGAATACATTTGGCTGGTATTCGATTACATACCCAGGTGATGCATCGCCTGGCGGGACATAGAAAATCCCATGTAATTTTTAATGGGGTCAATTATTGGCTCCCTAATTATTTTAGAGAAAAATTCTATTGAAGTTTATTGAAGAGCATGCAAATCTACGTACATGGTAAAAACTTTAGATTTTTCGATTAACCCGTTTGCTAGTTAGATGCTAATATATTTTTAAAAATTGTTACATTATTATCGCCTCATATTTATGAACAACAATAAAAATACCAGTTAGCGTGACATAACGTTGTTATTTTGATATACAAGGATAAAAATTACTCTAATTTAGATGAGTTAAGAAATGCTATTTCTGCAGAATGCGATAAAATTTCAATTTCAATTTACCAGTTAGCCAATGTAAGAAGACAATTTTATGAACGTCTGGGTTATTGTCTAGCAGTTAATGGAGGAATATTTGAAAATTTTCTTAAATCCTAAGTTTATTTCCAACATATTTAATTATTGTAATAATATTAATAATTTATTAAAGCATGTATATGCAATATTATAAATATCATAAGTTTTTGAAATTTGTTACTCTAGTTTAGTTTAACTTAACTTAATTCGTTTGTATAAATACAACTTTAATCTTTTCACTGTACGATTTTTTGAGACGATTTCGGTCCGTTTTGGTACCCCAGTTTGGTTGGTTAAATGCCTACCAACCAATTTCGGGTGTCAAAATAGTGACATCACGCCAACTTTGGTACCCTGTTTGGTTTGTCAAATGCTATACCGTAGCTTGTGGGTCGGTAGATCGGTTTGGTATGCTCTCATCCTTTTCTAAAGCTGTTGGTCTTACTCTAAATTTTATTTCTTTAATAATAAAACATAATATTAATAGTTGCAAATATTTTAATTTAAATATTGCTGTTAAATAAACAATTTTATAAAAACCAATAAACCGTTAGGTAGGTTCTTCTTTTATTTACCTACCAAAAATGTACCAAACGAATTTGGATGCTACCATACACTGACGTAACGGTTGTGACGTAAAACATACCAATTGTTACCTACCAAAGTCGGAGTACCAAAACGGGCCGAAATCGCCTTTGATAATAATAAAGCACTAAATTTCAAAATGACAACGTAATGTCACGCTAACTGGTATTTTTATTGTTGTTCATAAATATCAGGCGATAATAATGTAACAAATTTTTCAAAATATATTAGCATCTAACTAGCAAACGGGTTAACCGAAAAATCTAAAGTTTTACCATGTACGTAGATTTGCATGCTCTTCAATAAACTTCAATAGAAATTTTCTCCTAAAATAATTAGGGGAGCCAATAATTGACCCCATTAAAAATTACATGGGAATTCGTATGTCCCGCCGGCGATGCATCACCCTGTATTTCGGAAACAAAGCATTTTTGAACATAATTTTATTTGAAAAATTTTCTTATTTTTTTTTCATTCTATACTATGTTAAGAGGAATATATCAACTTAAAAATAAACCTGTATTGTAGAAGCCGTTACAATTTATTTTTTATTTTTTTATAGCCTCCAACGAAAGCGCCAGGCAAGTGAAGAATCTTTAATGTGCACAAAACTACAATTTTAACAAATATCTACAATATTTTGCAACAGCTTTTTATCTCTAACTCAACACCAAACAATTTATACTTTTATAATCATTTGTATTTGAATAAAACAATATAGCTATAGAAAGTTGCTGCTGTATTTACTTATTTTTAAATTATTTTTGGAATTTGTAAAAAATTATACCTGTTTAAAAGCAATGCATCCGTGCATTAGGTTTTAATTTTCGACGTTTCGGTTTTGAAATACCATCATCAACTCTTTCGACACTTTTTAAGGTGATCTATAACTTAAGAATATTAAATTTTTGTCAAAAAACAATATTTTTTGAAATGACTGCAACGCGTCCACTAGACCATAGAAATGTTTACATGTACAAATTGACTGTCAGTTAGTCTTCTCAAAAACTAACAGTTGCGAACCTCCTTCTAATGGGCTCACTTAGTTAAAAGCAAGTAGTAGGACTTTTGGAAGACCACTGTCATTTAAGCCAAACAGTTGCAGAAATGGGCAAATACAAATGGCTCCACAATATGCATGCTTTGAAGGTGAAAAAGAGCCTCAAACCTATTATAGAATTGCAATGTTACGAATGACACGCAAAAACACACGCTCTTTGAAAATATATGTAACGGAAATCCTCTTCCGCATGAGCATCTTGGCAAATATCGATTAGACCTCACAAAGGGAAGCGAAACCCTGTGAAAAATTATCTGGCATAAATGAAGGTAAAGCCCTTAAGGCCAAAATTTAATTTTTAAAATGTAATGAATTACAAAATTAGGAGCATGCATATATGTAAGCAAGTTTAAGATTATGCCTGGGTCCTTAATTTTTTTGAACAAATAACTATTATATAGTAGCTTATCCCACGATGCTAAATAGGGATTTACTCGAGCGTCATAGAGACCTATTGGGATGCAAAGCTTAAGAAGATAAGAAAAAAAAATATGTTATATATAAAGTAAGTATACCTTTTCATCGGTGGGAAAAGCGGCTATAGATTTTTAGATATGTCCAAAAAACCGCATTGAATTATTTTTTCGTTATTCTTGAATTATTTTCTGCAAAAAAAATAGCCATGCTCGAGAATGTTAAAATGACGTTTTTTTACAAATTTGTCGCCCTCCGCTTTTTAACGTCACTCTAAAACTGTTAGATTAGCGGAATATACTGGGTCCGGGCCAATTAAACTTGCACACTTTTTAACCAATAATAACTTTTTATCTGTTGCGCCCATCTTTTACATTTTAAGGGCTAATAGGTTGATATGTTTTCTCTAGGTTTGCCAATTTTGGTCAAATAGATTTAGACAGGACTGGACTTACGGGACTTTTCCAAAATACTGTATTTAACCTCGTTGCAAAAGAAATCTGATTTAGCTACAATTAAGCTAATAAGTTTTTCTTGTAGACAAACTATGGGAAATGATTCAGTAAAAGCGAATCTGTCAACAATTTGAGGATTTAGGAATTATAATTATTTTTGATAAATAATGCTCCCCATAAAGCATGCATTTCTCTCGATTTTAAAAACAACTTTTTTTAGTGTCCTTTAAAAATCAAAAATGTGAGGTTACCATGGTTACTGAGTTGGATGCTGACCAAACTTAACAGTAAATTAATTAAAAATAAACGTCTTAGCCTAATTGTAGATAAAATTAAATTAATTTGCAACGAAGTTTAATGCATCATTTTGGAAAAAGTCCCGTAAGTCCAGTCTTAAATCAATTTGACCAAAATTGGCAAACCTAGAGAAAACATATCTACCTATTAGCCCTTTAAAATTAGAAAAATAGGCGCAACAAATAAAAAGTTATTATTAGTTAAAAAGTTTGGAAGTTTAATTTGGCCCACACTAAACAATGGTTTAGCATGTAATTAACTCACCCTATCCTAATCTGACGCGATCGAAAATTTCTGATGGATATATTTTGTTTTTTACGATCGGCCCTGTATACGGGGCTTATATTTGGTGAAGGTACATAAGATAATCAGTATATACTCAATATTCACTATATGAAATTCAAATTAAGGAGCAGCAGTGTTGCAATTCGGTCTATCAGCTGATAAAAATAGGTATCTAGATCAATCAAAAAGTGCCACTTCACCAAAAATAAATAATAAAAACATAAAAAAACATATTACTATTATTCAATTCATTTTTCTCATTTCTATTCCTTATTTGTAAAATTCGCCATGGAAAATCTAGCACATAAATTAACCGCTGGCGCGAGTCGCTTTTCTCCCCTTTCGGCAGCGCGACAAGTGTATTGCAAATATAAAACGGACCGAAGTATACACCTCATGCGGAATTTTATTTACGCTTGGACGCTCCGTTGCCATGACAACGCTATACTTGCTGGTGGCCAAAATCGCCGGTGGGAGTATCAGGTGTATTGCTTGGTAAATCGCTAGCCTTAAAAAAGATAGTACAGGTTTTGGTCGTTTCGTTGGTTTTCACGTATTATTTCGATTGTTTCCGTTTGAGTATTATCAGCGACAATGATTTTTCACAGGAAGAAACTAAAGAACAGTTACAGAGCACTTCTCTATAAAATATTAGATCATATTTTGATGGAAAAAAGATTCGATGATTATTTAGCAAACTACAATTTCTTTGTCTTGCTGATACTGCAAAGTTAGGCCAGTATAACCAAACTTTTCCCACTGATTCTTTTCCAAATTTATTGGAGATATATGCCGAATCTTTTCCAAAAAATCAGCGGCTCAAATATAAACTTAACCTAATATTTGCTGATGAAAGTTATGAATCATTTCATTGCAGCAGTTAGTGAAATAAGTTGGCGCAATTAAGACATTTTTTCCGAGGCGTATAAACTTTTTTGCTAATTTTAACGATATCGCCGACAATCGTGTCAGTGGAACGGAGTTTTTTCTTGTCTTAAGCGTTTAAAAACTTTCTTAAGAAACACTATATCCCAAGATAGACTTTTATATTTGACCAATATTTCAATTCAAAAGGAGCTTCTACAGGAACTGATAAAAACTTAACCATTTTATGAATATATAATTGATAAATTTGCTGCATTAAAAGATAGAAGGATTGATTTGGTCTATAAAATTTAGGTAAGTTTAGATATTAGGACTTTTTACTTAGACTTTTGATAGTTGATTATTTTTAATTTTGCTAAAGTGGTAAATGCGCTTTTTTTCCCTTCCTGCACTACACCTGTGTTTAGACCCACGAGCCGCCACTGCAAAGTGTCGAAAATACATGCATATTTACCAATATACGATTTTGGGTTTGTGCCTCGGCTACAAGCAAGCACTTTTGAAAACAAGAAACATTAAATTTCAGACAAAATATGAGGCATCATAGTCTAAAAACCGAAATAAAACAAAGAGTAGTTACCAAGCTAACGTTCCGCGTAATTTTATATAGAGTGACAAAACGTAAGTTCTTGAATATTTACACTTAAACTGCAGGCATAACAAATCCGACTTTGCACGTTTTGCTTCATGGCAGAATTGTTTACGGAATCTATGATGACAACCACCAAAACACTTAGCACAAATTGTAGAATAAGTTCTTCTTGTATTTTTATTGTATTTATTTAATAAATTATAAAAATTATTTAAAAAACACGATATTAGCTGCCACAAGAACAAGAAAAACTTGACTATCAATTGTTATGGACTCTTATACTAGTTCAAAATAATGCCAATGAGGGCTTTTTACCAATTTTGCAAGCTTAATTTAAATTATCTATTTCAAAGGGTATTATTGAGTCCGATTGGTTTTTGTTCTCAACCAAGAACTGACGGTTTAGAACTACACAGGTATAAAAAAGAAAACCAATATATAAATGAAACTCATAGAACTTTACTAATCAAGTATAAGAATAACTAACAAATTTAGTTGGCAACTTCTTCAAGGGCGGCAACCAATGATTTTAACTGTCCAAAGCACACACTGCATGGGTCTTCGTCGTTGGTGAAAATTGGTCTGTGAACACCATGGACGGTTTCTTCGTTGGTGAAGATTGGTCTGTGTGAAATTTCGACGGTTTCTTCGTTAGTGAAGATTGGTCTGTGTGAAATTTCGACGGTTTCTTCGTTGGTGAAAATTGGTCTTTGTGCGATGGATGCTGGACCAGAGTGAGTGAAGGTGGTTTGCATGCCTTCAAATTATATTATTGTTTTACCAAAATTTTATTTACATTAGCATTTTTATTAAAAGTTTATTAAAACGACCGCAGGCGGTTTTGCTCAACTTTAATAAAAAACCGCCCTTCGGCCCTTCGGCGGTTTTTTATATCTACGTATATGAAAACCGCCCAAAATTATTGCTTCGATAGAAGGCGCCGTCCGGCGGTTTAACCTATAGAAAATATTGAAAACCGCCGAATAATAGTTAAAGTTAACCTAACTTTAATAATTATTTGTTTTATTGTTTAATATTATTATTAATATTAATCAGCAAAAAAATGGAACTGGGAGACACGTTTGACATCTACGAAGATTTTGTCGAAGACCCTAATCAGTTAAAAATATGTATGTATATTTAGGACAAGAAAAGCCAAAAGTATTTTAGCGTCAAGAAAAAAATTGCTCATTTCATAAAAATAAAACCAAAGTATTACCAATGAAAGTATGCATGTATTGAGGGTAAAACAAATTTTAAAATTCTCGGGAATATTATCAAGGTTCAAAAAATTTATTCAATATTCAACTTCACCCATAGCTGCAGGGTTACGAGTGTTGACCCGTAAGCGACAGGCCCCGAGTTCGATTCCGGATAGATACATATATAATATTTTTTTCTAATTTTAATTTTTTATTGTTCATCATTGAATTTTCGGACAAATAATTTTCTACTTTTTAAGAATTTCAAGTTATATCTAATTGCTGAGGATGACGTCTTTATAAGTTATTTCTTTGCCTTTCCCGATAGACAATATTTTTTAAAAGTGTTTTTAGTGTTGGAAATTATTGGGCCCATGTAACAAAATAGTTTTGTGTCCCTTTTTGAATTAAAGGCCCTTGATAAAGTGGCAAACCAACCACAAAACGTTAGGATAAATACGATAGTGGTTTTATTTGCCTGTCCCCATCCCACTATACTACTCCAATTTTTTTTTCCAAAGAGTGCTATTAACTTAACTACAATAATAATTTTTTAAATAGTTTTATTAATTTTTATAAGCAAAACCGCCGGACGGCGACTTCTATCCATAAAATAAGTAAAAACCACCGGTAATAATACATTAATTATAATTTTTGGCGGTTATCATATATGGAGATATATAAAACTTTGCCTATTAAAAAAATATATTAAGAAAGGTATTTTGTTTCGTTTATTTATACCACCAAATTCTTTCTAGTTTTTGAAAAAATAAGGTTTTTCATGAACTTTAGTAAAAAACAAAGTTAATGTCTCTGTCTATCTACAATATCTGATATACATCGATTAGGGCAAAAACTGGAAAGCCAAGGACAAAGTTTAGTTGAAAAGTCATAGAAAGGATGTTGAATAAGCAGGGCGTCATGCCAAATTGATTAAGTGTAAATTTTGCAAGAGATTTAAAAGGGAGCTGAAATTTAAAAAAATGTAATTTTCTAAAATATTTATGTTTTTTTTTAATATAACGATCCCTCTATTTTTAAAAATTAGTTTTTAATACAAGGATTACAAACTAGTTTATGAGTTTCTCATTATTAATTATGATCTTAATATACAAGGTGTCACAAAATGTTCCTAATTAAATTTAAGGGCAGATTCCACTACTGAAAATGTAAAAAAAAATTGATTTAAACATGTGTCCTGCAAATTCCTGTTGTCAAGATACAGGGTGTTAAACAACATTCTGTACCACCCTGTATAAATCTGTCTCAAATTGGAGCATCATTATTAAACTAATAATAAAAGATAATAATTTAAAACAACTTATTTATACTTAAAAATAATATTAAAGAAAAAATATACTTACTGGGTACGATGACCATGGCAACAACCAAAAGCACAAATTTCATCATCTTAGTAGAGTTTTGGTTGTTTTGGTTACACACTAACTATATCAATATCAATGATAAGATGAATGTGTTGGTATGATGTCCAGTTCTCACGACAAACCTTTTATACCAAAAATACGAATATTTGATGAAATAAAAAAATAACTATTTATTGCCCCAATCAATCCAATAAATTGTAATCCTATAAAAACTATGGAGTTTATCAAGTAATTGAAAACGGATTATTTAATAATCTCTTAAAAGTCATAAAATTGAGAGCTGGTAATAATAATTAGGATTTTTAAAAACCTTTATTGAATAATAATTTAGAAATTAATGACGTCTGGCAGAATGGATAGAAATAATATATTTTTAACTTGTTAATAAATTTTTTATTGCAATAGAGGAATTATGAATTTAAAAACGATTTTTTAATGTATCGAAAATATTGAAAAAGTGAATTTATTAAAACATGTGAAGACATCTTTTTTGTAGCGCTTTAATTTCCTTTAAAAATATGTATTGGATTTATTTAAATGTTCATACGTATAAAAGTGACAAAAATCCATACTTAAGAAACGTTCTTTGGGCATATGGCTCATCAATGACTGTAAAAATAATTAAATAAAAAATACCCTGTAAGAATTCGGCTACTATGGTTGGTTGCTTAAAAATTATGGAGCCTCCAAAAGAAAATGGAATACCCCGGGCCCGACCAAGACGGTGACACGTGTTTCGTCTTCGTTAAGACTTGTCAAACCGCTTCAGGTCGCTAGACGCCTTGATGAAGCCACGACTGACTATAAATATTCTTTCTGGATCCCAGAACTAATAAATACAGACAGCGGTGCCCTCTCACCAAGAAATTTAAAAACAACCAGCCATAGCATCGAGAGGTTAAAAGTGGTAGGTAAAAAGTGCGCCATCTAGTTGTATATGGCAAAAGTTAAAAATGCAACATACTGTTATGCCAACAAACCATATGGAAACTGGCCGCCCATCAGTCTGCGGGTTTGCAGAATTCGGATGAGTAGTTTTGCCAAAACCAGGTAGGTGGCGTACAGCAGTGACTGAAAATATGATAAAAATCATATTGCAAGCAGTATTTTCCCCAAACTGCGATATAATTATATCGCAGTTTGGGAGGCTGATGAGCGGCCAGTTTCCATATGGTTTGTTGGCATAACAGTATGTTGCATTTTTAACTTTTGCCATATACAACTAGATGGCGCACTTTTTACCTACCACCTTTAACCTCTCGATGCTATGGCTGGTTGTTTTTAAATTTCTTGGTGAGAGGGCACCGCTGTCTGTATTTATTAGTTCTGGGATCCAGAAAGAATATTTATAGTCAGTCGTGGCTTCATCAAGGCGTCTAGCGACCTGAAGCGGTTTGACAAGTCTTAACGAAGACGAAACACGTGTCACCGTCTTGGTCGGGCCCGGGGTATTCCATTTTCTTTTGGAGACTCCGTAATTTTTAAGCAACCAACCATAGTAGCCGAATTCTTACAGGGTATTTTTATTTAATTATTTTTACAGTCATTGATGAGCCATATGCCCAAAGAACTTTACCTTTTATTTATTTATATATATATATAGCTTTCTGATTGTGAAAGAATTTTTATAATCGGTTCAGTACTTCCGAAGATTAGCGACTACAAACAAACAAACAATGTTACAAACTTTACCTCTTTATAATATTAGTGTATATTGTTATTTTGTAATGAATCAAGTCCTATAAGCGTTTCTGCTAGATAAAATTAAAAGAAAGAACGAACTACTTTAGCTTAGATTTCCTTCTCGGAAGTTTTTGCCGTGTATATATGGCTCATTCTCGAATGATCCATTAAGTAAGGAAGCAATTTAGTGGGAGTTAACACATCAACGCGGCCTGCAAAGCGATCTCGACGGAGACTTTATTCGACTTTAACTCTCGACATCCGGAAAAAGCACTCGGGCGCCAGCGGAAGGAGTTTTTTTGGGTCTTTTCGATTTTATTTCGTTTTATTTTTACTTTTAACTTGGTTTCTATTTAAAAAATACCTAATTTTAAACATGGTGTCGCTAAAAGGTACGTAAATCTTCCTAAGGATAAAATATGACGATATAACCCAACTTAACTATCTCGAAATGTGGTTTACTTTTAAGTTTTTACTTGGTTTTTAGTGAAAAATACTTAATTTTAATTTTGAATAATAATATATTAATATTTTTCTACTCTCCAACTAACCAGAACTAACCAGAACAAAATATTAGCGAGGTGCAATGAAGGGTTTTCATGTACTTCATAATAAAAAGAAAATGTTGAAATTATTTTTAAAGTAAAACACATTAAGCGTATCCTTTCTTCCCTTAACACCAAGAAATCATCTGGGCTGGATGGCATACTAGCAATCGTTTTAAAAAAATGTGCTCCAGAACTTGCACCAATCTTAACTCGGCTCTTTCGAATTTCTTCCAACACGGGTATCTTTCCGGAGAGCTGGAAAGCTGCACGTGTTCAACCCATTCCCAAGAAAGGATCTAAATCCCTTCCATCTAACTATAGACCAATTTTAATTCTCTCAGTTCTTTGTAAAGTAATGGAAAAATTAATTAATTCACAAATTCTTAAGTACTTAGAAAAACACAAAATTTTGCATGACAGGCAGTATGGATTTCGCCACAAAAGATCTACAGCAGATCTTCTTTCCTTCGTATCACACTGTTGGAATAAGTCTTGAGTTTCTAGGTGAGTCCCAGATCGTTGCTCTTGATATATCCAAAGCTTTTGACCAGGTCTGGCATGCCACACTTCTTAATAAACTTCCCTCGTATGGTCTTTCAACTAAACTCTGTACTTGGCTCTCTAGTTATCTATCTGATCGACGTATATCAGTTATTGTGGACGGCCATTCTTCAAGCTTTCACCAAGTAAATGCTGGAGTCCCTCAGGGCTCAGTTCTGGCACCAACATTGTATCTTCTTCACATCAATAACCTTCTCTGCATAATTAATGCATCCAAAACACAAACATGTTCCTTGTCGCGAAAAGGGTTACCAAATACCCATCCTTTACTTATGAGCGGCCAAGTTTTAGACTAGCAAAGACGCCTTAAATCTTGTGGGCGTCACATTTGAAAGTAACCTTAACTGGCATAAACACATTATATCTATAGTCACGGCAGCTTCAAAAAGCTTGGATTTCTCTTTCGAGCCAAAAAGTATTTTTCCCTTCTTATTTATACACTTTATATGTGTCCCAAATCCGACCTCCCTTGGAGTATTGTTCTCATATCTGGGGCATGGCTTCCCCCACAACCCTAAGCATTCTGGATTCTTTTCAAAAAGAGCTATTCGTCTCATTAAAGATTCTTCACTTACAGAAAGGCTTCCCTCTCTTGCCCATCGTCGGGCTGTGGGGGATCTATCGCTTTTTTATAGGTACTTCCATGGCTTCTGCTCTGAAGAATTGTCCAGTATAGTTCCTCCACTCACGGTTTCCAACAGAGAAACTCGTGGTTCCGGGCGTATGCATCCCTACACGGTCCAACTGGACAGGCCCCGAACTTCTCACTTTGTTCGTTCTTTTATCCCTAGAGTTTCTAGACTGTGGAACCTGCTGCCCGCGTAGGTCATTCCTTCCCCCCTAAATCTTCAAGTATTTAAGTCCCGTTTCAACAAACTCCCTCTTACCTCGCTTAAGACACCCACGGTACGTTAGTATTTAGGCTTTAAGCCTTTGTGATTTGTCCAAAGATAAAAAAAAATTCTTAAGGATCAGCATTTAATGCTGAAACACTCTGTATAGTAAATATTTTATAACATAAATAAGTAAGTAAAGCAACGAACAAAAAACTCCTTTTATTATCAACAAAAATCAATAGCGAAATAATTAAGTAACTTTTTTTTATAAAATATTCATTATTATCTTTAAATAGGTATTTTAAATCCTGATAATATCAAACATGTATCAGCAATCAGAACCCTTATTTCTATCGGTCCTACTTAACCCTCAAAAACAATTACCATGCCGGTTAACAACTAAAAACAAATACAGTATCAAATCATAATGAACAAACAGTGTAAAGCCGTGTTAAGAAAACACAACAATCCAGATTAAACATATTTTATTGTCTATGGCTCCCCTCTCGATCAAACAGAAGGGTCTCGGTCCATATGCCGGACCCTATACAAGCTATTAATGCCATTGTAACTGAAAAAAGTCCGTAGAAGCCACAAATCGCCGAGGGGTGGCTTAGCTTAAGGGATTTATTTGCCACCAGTATATAGGCACGGAGGTTTAAAAAATAGTATTTGTTTAGATATCTGTTATAAAAACGGGCATCCCCCAGCCTAATAAACTACACCGGTCTGAAAAAATTGAAGGAAGATATTCAAGTTAACGATTTTATAGGCAGTTTAAAGTGGTACATGAAAGATGAAACCAAAATATGTTTAAAGTTGTTTTTTTTCTGTTTTTAACAAACACACTACATATATTCCAAAATTGATACTAAACATGGGACAAGGTTGTAAAAATTGTGTTTTTAACACGCTTTTTATTAACTTGGGTTGTAACTATCCATCTATCTATCTATCTATCTATGTAACGGAATCTTTGAGCCTAATTTTAACCAACTTCCAGCTATTCGATTTCTTTGAAACTTTGCACACGTGTCAAGGACCGATGAAGATGCAATAATTTAAAAACAGTATCCCGTTATCTTTTTTGAATCGCCAGGAAAAAAATTCCATTATATTATAAAAACAACACCTAGGATGCCATCTGTTGGCAACATTTCAAACTTTGCTATTAAATGAAGAAGAAATTTTTTAGTTTTACACAATTTGGTTAGTTGCACCATGAGTGTTTAATTTTATGAAAAATAAAAATATAGGGTTAGTTGCACCATTAGTTCAAGGATTAAATAATAAAATTACATTATGTGTAATGTATACATAATACATAATGTGCAATTAATAAAAATTAACATTCTTTTTTGGATCGCCAGGAAAAAAATTTCCTTTATATTATAAAAATATAAAAACAACACCTAGGTTGCCACCTGTTGGCAAAATTTCAAACTTTGCTACTTAATGAAGAAGAAATTTTTAGTGAGTTGCAATCTGTTGGAAAAATTTTAAAATGTGCCACTCTTGTTCATTAAAAATTTTTTCGCCATTTTGTCAAGAGTAGCAGAAACTAAAAAATGAAAAATAATTAATAGTTTAAAAAACTAAAAAACACGCTTTTATATGCAACCGAACTAAAAATTAGAAAATAATTTTTCATTACAAAGAGTTTGTCACTTCAGAATAAAAGCGTGGGGTGCATTTTACTATTTTTTCATAACTTTTCCCTCATAGATATTTGCAAATAGAATAATTATAACATTTAATATATTAAGCACCCCACGCTTTTATTCTGAAGTGACAAACTCTTTGTAATGAAAAATTATTTTCTAATTTTTAGTTCGGTTGCATATAAAAGCGTGTTTTTAGTTTTTAAACTATTAATTATTTAACATAAAAAATTTACCTCAAATGGTAATTTTAGTGTTCATTACATTTTTGTACTATGTTTTTTTACACAAAAAGGTATAAAAATTAAAATTAAGCGACTTGGCAACGTTGCAATTGAAAATCTAGCGCATAATGACATTTCACTACTCTTTGTTCGACCTCTTAACAGTGCGAACGTTGTGTATAAAGCTACATAGCTTTTTCCGGTGTGGCGGTTGGAGGTGCTTTTTACCTTCGGGGATGGAGTAAAGATTTACGCTAAATTAACGGCATTTTTCTTCTAGAGCTAAACGCTGTTAGCAAAGATTCATATAGCCTGAGTTTTCTAAGTTTGGTTTGACCTTGTTATGACCTTGATCTTAACCTAATGGGGTCAATCTGACCACGGATTCGAATTCAGCGACCCTGAAAACATAAAGATACAATAACTGTGGCCTGTTTTCAACAAATTTTGATGATTTGGCCTTGATATAAGCTTGACCTTCACTTCGATGGGGTCAAGAGGTCAATTCGGATTCCAAAAACATAAAAATACCACGATTTTAGTCCATTTTCGATAAACTTTGATGGTTTGATCTTGAAGTGACCTTGACCATGACCTGATGGGGTCAAACCGGCTCCGGATTCAGTGACTCCAAAAACATAAAAATACCACGATTGACGTCTATTTTCGATGAATTTTAGTCATTTCCACCTTGAATTGACCGTGACCATGATCTAATGGGCTCAAACCGACCCCAGATTCGGAGTCAGCGACCCTGAAAACATAAAGATACACCTTGGTCTGTCTTTAAAGCTGCAACTTTTTTGTATGTGGCTATGTTATTTAAAGGAAACATTTTTTTTTTCATCTTTGGACATTCCATGAACTGTGGCTATCTTAAGCGAGGGTAAGAGGCAGATTTCATGTCACGGGTCTCTCAGAAGAATCCAGATCTTTGATACCCTGTATCTCCGAAATAATCTACTTTTGAACTAAGGTGGAATGGGTTATACTTAAGCCTCAAGAACTTGTGGTAGCACTTCTCCCGCACCTATTAGAGACAACCTGTATATTTAGATAACCAACAGAATTTCATATATTTATTCAATGGATTCAGTGACTCCAAAAACATAAAAATACCACGATTGACGTTTATTTTCGATGAAGTTAGTTATTTCACCTTGAATTGACCGTGTCCATGATCTAATGGGCTCAAACCGACCCCAGATTCGGAGTCAGCGACCCCAAAACATAAAGATACCATGGTCTGTCTTTAAAAGCTGCAACTTTTTTTGTATGTGGCTGTGTTATTTAAAGGAAACATTTTTTTCATCTTTGGACATTCCATGAATTGTGGCTATCTTAAGCGAGGTAAGAGGCAGATTTCATGTCACGGGACTCTCAGAAGAATCCAGATCTTTGATACCCTGTATCTCCGAAATCATCTTCTTTTGAACTAAGGTGGAATGGGTTATACTTAAGCCTCAAGAACTTGTGGTAGCACTTCTCCCGCACCTATTAGAGACAACCTGTATATTTAGATAACTAACAGAATTTCATATATTTATTCAATAAGAATATGTATTTTCTGCAACAAAATATCGTTACTACTTTTTATCATCCCGAATTTATCACCAGAAATATAAAATAATTCCAACAAAAACGTTTTCTTGTTTCCTTAAAGTGACCATTGCCCGAGGAAAGTTATTACTTTTACACAAAGAAAAACCTCTCAATGGCTCAGGAAGGAAAATGGCCATTTTTCTCTTTGAAAGCGCTCGACGTTTCCGTTATTTCGATGTTGAGTCGGCTAAGTAATGTTATAACCTGGAAACATTAGTGGAATTGCAGAAAGAGCTGAAATTATATTCGATTAGGTTGTTTCTCGAGCGTTTTAAACCGTTTTCTTTGTTTAAATGTTGGCGAGTGAAATGGCTTGTTCTAATATTGCTTTCCTTACAAGGATGGGATAGGAAGTTGCCAGTTAAAAAGAAAAAATTATAGGTTAAAACTATTTTACTACTACCTACATCGAAAAAACTTTTGTAGGACCGGGCGTAAAATACAATTTTACGCCCTCATTCAGGCGTAAAATTGCACTTTTACGCCCTAGGGCAAAAGTATCAAAACCGCCCGCATTTATAAATGAGAGGCGTGAAATAATCACTTTTACGCCCTAGGGCAAAAAGTTTTAAAAACAGCTCGTATTTATCAAATTTATAAAACAATATTAAAATAAAATAATGCCCCTTTTTGGTAAAACAACAATTTATATAATTAAACATATGTTAAAGAGTATACTGATCGTACAAAAACTATTGTTTGCACCTCTGGCGTAAAAAACTTTTACGCCCACAGCTGCAGCCGCAGGCGTAAAAATACTATTTTACGCCCTTGGTACAAAAATAACTATTCCCCTCCGTATGAGGGATTAAAATGGCACTTTTTACCCCCGGATGATAAGAAAAACGGCACTTCTCCTCCCCTGGAAGAAAATTTTTACTTTTTCTTCCTCAACCAGCCACTACCTAAACACCTTATATTATTTTTTATATCGTTTGCAAGACTTATTTGGCAAAAGAATTAACGATACTAGCCTTGCGGATCCAAAATAATTTGAGGGATATTGTTAGTGTTGGGCGATATATCAATAACCACGATATTTCACCGGTGAATGAAAAATCACTGGCGCTGCCAATGATTTACTTTTTACGAATACGGTGATCAGTGATCGAAGCGAATACTGCAATCGGCATCGACACGACACGCATTGGATGATCGCTGATGGCTAGTGTTGGGCGATATATCAATAACCGCGATATTTCACCGGTGAATAGAAAATTACTGGCGCTAATCGATATATGATATACCTATGAATTATTATTGAAAAATAATATGTAAAGAAAAACAGTGATTTAAGCTGATATGATATTTAAATTGTTCAGACGTGGAGGGTGGCGAGCACCGACAAGCCATGTGAAAGACTGTTTTCCAAAGCCGGGTTAATATTAACCGACCGTAGAAATAAATTAAGTGCAAACAAACCTGAAAAACTATCTATCTTTTTTAATGCTAATTTTTTATTTTTATTGAAAAAAAGTAAGCTACATTTTGTTTTATTTTTATATATTTAAAGAATTTAATTTTTTTTTATTATGCGCTTTCGTTTTGCTTTAAAAAGTTTTTTATTTTATATTTTTATTTTTTGTAATTGAATTTAAGTTAAAAATGTTCAAATGGTGTTCGATTAATAAAAAATGTATTTTTATTTTATTTTTGAAAGTAGGTAATAAATAAACCCTAAAACTTGATATTATTTTTACATAATAATATGGCAATATTGTGAACACCTAGTACAAAAAAGTATACATTTTGGGAATTTTAAAAATATACATTTTTGGGAAATTTAAATATAATTGGGTTACTTAACATTGGGAAATTTGGTACATAAAACAATACGTGAAGTGTCAAGGTTTAAAAGTAGAAATCAAACAATTTTCTAGGTTACTCTTATAATAATAAAACAAAAACATTAAACAAGCAGAGTTGCCTAGAAATGCAAGACAAATACTGAAAAATTTAATATTTAAAGAGAACAAAATTTTAAGACGGGGATTGATTGTTTATTAGATAAGAAAGAGTTAGTAAAGTCAAGTAAAGAGTTAAAGTTTGAGTTAAGCCTCGTACGGGCTATCCCTAGGGATATGCCCGTACTAAATTTAATTAGTTCAATAAGTTAAGTTGGTTTTTAATGCAAAGTTAGTTGTGATGGTCCACCGGTCTCATTGTCCCAATAGATAGTTCCATATGGTACATTTGGCCTAGTGACGTCAAGTAGTATTTTAAAATGTTAACGTCACAATATATCAAATTAAGCTTGTTGTTGTCACACCGTATATAATAATGATTTTTTGAGTTACGAGCCCAAAATTTTGATTTCGTACTATTGCTGTTTTTTCGCCATATTGCATTAATTTTTTAACCAATCCAGTTGATATTTGGCACACAAATCGAGCTTTCCAGATTCTAAAATTTTAAGACAAAAGTATTTTTTTTAAATACCGCCAGAGGGCACTACACCTAAAACTTAAAATTTATTTACATCATAACTTTTTTATATTGACAGATATCGCAAAGCTGGGGTCGCCATTTTATAGACAATCAAAAACTTAACAAATAAGGTACTCTTTATTAAAGTCGATAAACCTCACCGTTTAGGCACCAATAGACATCAAAGTTTTCATCAATTTTAATCAAATTACCTACATACATACAGGGTGTCCAGTAACTCAACCGACAAGCTTAACGGGGCGATACTACAACAGAATGTAGAATCGCCCCGTAAAGTTTGGCGGTTGAGTTACTGGAAACATATGTTTACATGAAACTTTTTTGAATTTTTAACACCCCGTAGTTCAAAAACTAAGACGTTTAGGACAGAAGTTTATATAAAGTTTTTTCTTATTTTTGTTATGGAATCGTTTGGTTAAGTTTGTCGGTTGAGTTACAGGACACCCTGTATGTATGTAGGTAATTTGATTAAAATTGATGAAAACTTTGATGTCTATTGGTGCCTAAACGGTGAGGTTTATCGACTTTAATAAAGAGTACCTTTTTTTTAAGTTTTTATTGTCTATAAAATGGCACCCCCAGCTTTACAATATATGTCAAAATAAAAAAGTTATGATGTAAATAAATTTTAGGTTTAGGTAAAGAGCCTTCTGGCGGTATTTAAAAAAGTACTTTTGTCTTAAAATTTTAGAATCTGCAAAGCTCGATTTGTGTGCCAAATATCAACTGGATTGGTTAAAAAATAAATGCAATATGGAGAAAAAAACTAAATAAAAATAAAACTTTGACGGCTTGTAACTCGAAAACGAATGACATTTTGAAAAAAATTATATGAAGCTCTACCCATATTTTGTCAAGAAGAATCACGACCTTAAGTTTCGTGATCGATTTTTGAATCACCCTGTATAAATTACTGGACATTCGAAAATAATGGAGCTAATCTTTTGGATCTATTCTTTCAATAACTCTCAATAAACATAATTAAGTTTCGTGATCGATTTTGAATTACCCTGTATAAGAGTCTTAGTAACTAAATTATAATTAATTTTACCACTTTTCAATACAAGAACCTTTTTATTTATTTTGTCCGAACTTCCTTTCTTTCTCTCTAGTGTTTTTCGTTAAATGGTGCGTCAATGAGATATTTATCTTGCTCGGATGTCATAAGTAAAAGATAAACCGCTTTTAGGACTTCCTGCTAAACAGTAGAACAATTTAGGATGCCTTTGGCACACTATTTGGACGATTCGCGCCCTGAACTATGGAAAATTGGTCCGGGAGATATTTACGATTTATATCTGCCAATAGCCGAGAAAACTGACTCCAAACATCCGGCGTGTATGGCCGTTAAATATAGGAAATGATCCAAGTTATTCGATATCTCTGTAAAGGAAACTTCTATTATTTTGTCGCAAAGTATAATGTTTCGAAAAATACTACACTTTTATAAAGTTTAATGGCTTGATAAACACATCCTTATATCGAAAGGTTATAACTTAAAATATACAGATTGTGTCATAAAAGAGTTGTTTAAATTGCGAATTTTGGACACAATGTAATACATTTTTCTACTACTGTATAAATAAGAAAACTTTGTGGTCCTAGCAACGCGAATGATAACGAAAGAGAACCTTCGTGTTACCTGGTTGCTAAGCGTTGCTAGCTACGAAAGTAATATTTTCAGCGCCTGGACAAAAAGTAAGAGTAAAAAAAAGAAAAATATGCTTATGGGAAATATTAGGATTTATTTATAAAAAGTAACTAATTTATGACAATATATTTTTAAAAAACTAGGTTAGGTATTGACATTAAAAGTAATTGTGCAATTTCAGCAATTAGCAAAAGAAATTGGAGGAATAATACTTGAATTAACAGTTTTTAAAATTTGTTGTTGGGGTATCGTTATCACCTTTAACTATGTTAATATTCATATTTTTCACTGTTACTTCATTAGAGGAAATATTGGTAGGAATTTCGTGTAAAATCTTCTTTGAAATTTCCACCTTATTACTATAGGATTCAGCAATATATCCCTCCGCAACAGAAGAAGCCTTCCCACCTCCATGCCTTTTTAAGTCCAAAATATCGACATCCGAAGCATTGGCAAGGAACGTAGTTGACGTTCTTTTAAAAGAAAGGCCAGTGTATCTACTGATGTCTTCAAGCTTCAAAAACTTCGCAATTTCTTTAGGTACATTTGAAATAGTGCACTTTCCAATTACTTGATTAACACATATACCTCTTTCATAACGATACAATAAGCGCTCATGTAGAGCATTCCTTGGTCTCAGCTTAATATATTCCTGTAGAAATCTGACATAAGGAACTGAGCATTCATCGTTGGTCAAAGTGTCTTTTAACTTTATTTTTAGACTCCACTATTTTTACTATAGCCACGTCATTTCTTATTTCTACATCACTTAGCTTCATTCTGTATATTTCGTCTGTCCGGCATGCTCCAGCCACACCCATAATGGCTATTACTTTCATTGCTAAGTAACTTTGATCAGGCGCGTTAAGTAAAAACTTTATGAATTTCTTCTTTTTTAAAAATGTTTGACTTTTTTGCCTCATAATCATCGTTTTCCTTTTAATAAAAGCAACTAGTTTCTTGAACTCCGAAATATCTTGATTTTTGTTTACGGTTAACTTGAGCATGGAATATACAGACCAGAGGGTTGGTGCTGATAAAGACTCGGATTTTTCTTGAAAATACGCCAACATCACATTCTCGTCAATCCGCCCCACATTTTTGTAGCAAGCCATTCAGAAAACGATTTATATGTTTGATGGTACCTCTCTTTAGATTTGTCTGGCAGAAGTGAGGCACACGCAAGGTCAGCTGCCTTTTGGATGCCATTTTCATATTCATTTAACATTTTAAAATGGGAATGGATTTATACTAAATTAACAATAATTCAATATCTGACAAGTGCAGATGACAGACAATGTCAACAATAAATCTGTTGCTATGGATTAATTTTTAACAGGTAAAAAACATGATGTTAATGATTATTAAATTATGCGATACATAGAACAGTAGCAGAAAAAATATAATACATTACACGATGCGAAAGGCCTTTCAAGTGTTCGGAGGTTTTAAATAGCCTCGGCTTCGCCTCGGCCATTTAACAACCACCTCACACCAAAAGTAAACTTTCGCATCTTGTAATGTAAATAACTATTTAATAACCAGAGTCATACTTTTGCATGCAAATAAAAATCTGATAATGACGAATTTGACATACTTTATTCAGCTAATTTGCCATTCATCAAAATCCATTGATCTCCGGGCACCGATTCCATTAGCTTTTGCCATTACATCCATTATTTTCCATAATTAAAACGATATAGATAGGACGGCGTTCTTCTGATATTCTTTTCATATTGAAATAACCCTGTCATTATTACAAAATGATTTTGTTGTCCGTTACATTAATAGACCGTGGGCAGACATTATAAGCGATTTATCATCGTAGTCCCGAAGGATAGTTATTTATTATCCTTTAAGAGTTATTTGTTCACTTAAAAATGCCTTGCTGCCCCGGTCGCCTTTGTCTGAATAAAATTAATTGTGTTTTTACTTCCGGGGAATAGTCTTAGATTCGAATAGGAAGCACCTATCTGTTTAGCGGATAAAAACTGTTTTATCCATAGATAACCTACATTTAGATCCGCAGTGGCAAGAAGCATTTTTCGGATTTTTACGACCTCGCGCAGTAAACAAATGGATGGGTGGACGAGCATGCGCACTTAAAAGCTGTGGCAAAATACAAACACCGGCACTCCGTGCCCTCCGTCCGCGGTCTGACCGTGACGCTCATTAGCTACCGTACTCCGAACAGAAAACCAGGACGCTGCGCCGTCGACAATTTTGATTTGGGGGAGAAGGAAGAGACCTCCGCGGGCAACAGGTTCCACATTCTAGAAACTCTAGGGATAAAAGAATGAACAAAGTGGGAAGTTCGGGGCCTGTCCAATTGGACTCTATAGGGATGCATACGCGTGGCATTACGAGTTTCTTTGTTGGGAACCGTGAGTGGAGGAACTATAATGGACAATTCTTCAGAGCAGAAGCCATGAAAGTACCTATAAAAAAGCGATAAATCCCCCACAGCCCAACGATGGGCAAGAGAGGGAAGCCTTTCTGTAAGTGAAGGATCATTAATGAGACGAATAGCTCTTCTTTGAATGGAATCAAGAATGCTTAGGATTGTAGGGGACACCATGCCCCAGATATGAGAACAATATTCCAAGGGAGGTCGGATTTGGGACACATACAAAGTTGGAAGGGGAAAAATACTTTTTGGCTCGAAAGAGAAATCCAAGCTTTTTGAAGCTGCCGTGGCTATAGATACAATGTGTTTATGCCAGTTAAGGTTACTTTCAAATGTGACGCCCACAAGATTGAAGGTGTCTTTGCTCCGTAAAACTTGGCCGCTCATAAGTATCATATTAAATTAATTTAAATTAGGATCCTGCGAAAGAGATATCTGCATCGCTCTGCGTTTGTATTCCAAATCAGGTTTAGTGATGGGTTTAGGAACCTGAAAACTGTAGTGAATTAATTGTGGACGAGAGAAGGTCGTTGATGTGAAGAAGAAACAATATTGTATTTTTGTTTTAAAAATAAGACGTGTAAGGACATTTACTTATTTTTCAGAAGAAAAAAATCAACAATTTCAAATTTTTGCTTTAAAAAGGTTCTGATAGAAAAAAATCTGCTGGGATTTTATATTGTAATAATGATATGCAGATAAAAGTTTACACATACACAATAACTTTTCTGACGTATTTTGGCATTAAGTTAAATATCATTTAATTAGTGTGAACACCATCAATTGCGGTTATAATAAAATAACTTCTCATTCATTCAGAATTGTTTATAGCTATAAAAAGTATTAGACGATGAAAAAAACTTTAGGTTTTAATCTATTTATTAGGGTGATTATTTAGGGTTAAATAATTAAAATTGTTAAGGCTTGAAATTATTTTTTTTAACAGACTGTCCACGAATGGAATTAACAAGAGGACAAATGGATCAAAAATTAAATTTTTCAGAGAAACCTTATTTTTGTTAAAAATTTCTGCTTGTAAAAAAATATGTTTTACGAAGAGAAAATGTTGATTTTGTATACAGGATGTGTAAAAACTAAAAAAATATATTTTTCCCCAAGAGTAAACTACCTTTATTTTTGATTATTAAGCAAAATGTCATTTAGAACATTTATTTAGAATAGTATTTTTTATGATGATAATAATAACCCTTTTAAAACCTATTTAGGGGGTTCATTTTGACGAGTCTACCACGAATATTCATACCGCCATATATGGAAGCCGCGCTTTAACCCAGCCTGTCAGTTTTGACATGTTTCGGGTGTCGGAATGGGCAAATGCCTAACTTTTTTTATCAAACAAGTTTACTACAATGGATGGTAGTTGTTTGGGTACACGCCAAAAAATTAAATTAAAAGTACCAAAAAACCAAAAAAATTTAAACAATTAAAAAAGATAACTAATGCAATAAGTTTTATATAGGTGAAACTTGTAGACCATTAGCCACACGCATAAAAGAACACAGATCATATATTAAAAACACAGAATTTCATCAAATCAAAAATCTGCCAACACGCATTTGATAACAATCATAGAATAAACTGGGATTCTTCGAGCATTATAGCAAAGGAAATTTGTTCTAAAAAACGCAAAATCAAAGAAAGTGCGTATATATTATTAAATAAAGATAAGTGTGTAGCATCAATTTCAGTTAATTTAAAAAACACTTGGTTGCCTTTGCTTTTTTTTTCGCCCTTTCGGGGTCATCCCACCCAGGTCCCCCTAGGTGGTGCACTGCAGCCTGAAGGCTTATTGTACCTTGACCCCTACTCCTTCTCATTCACAGACCATTCATTCCATAACTTGGATGGTTGTTGCTCGGTCCGTTCGTTCACCCCGAGCAGAACACCGCGTGCCGTTGCCTAAAACCGACAACACCGGTCACCCATCCAAGTTATGGGCGCGCACTTCACTGCTTAACTCCGGAGATCGACGATGCCGATACAACCGGAGCAGCCACAAGCGCGCCTTTGCCTTTGCTTGATACTGAAGTATCTTCAGGAAGACTAAAAATTAACCAACTATTCACCTTTTTTTGTAATTATGTGATGTATAATTTTAAATATATAGGGCCATTTTACGGCACTGGGGCAAATGTACCATATGGAACTATCTTCTTGGGACCATGCGACCGGTGGACAAAAACTAACTTTCCATTTTATTAACTAACTTAATTTAGTCCGGGCATACCCCCCTAGGGGTAGCCCGTACGGGGCTTAACTAAAACTGTAATTTTATACTTGACTTCACTTTTACTACCTACTTCTTATCTAATATTTTTATAACCTTTTTTTCTCTTCCATTCTTAGGACAACTTCTGTATATACATATACCAAGTTGAATTTAGTATTTTAGTGACTTAGCACGTTGTTGACCCTGAATAAAATAATATGACCTAGATTCTGTTATTGTTTGGTGACAAAAAACCTTGCACTGTTTTCTTTATTATTTGTTTAAATTTTTTGAATGTGATTTCTTTAATGCCGACATGATTAAATAAATATTAAAATTATTAGAACCCATATACCCCTATACAGGGTATTCACAATACAAACAATAAATACACCAGCAACCAGTTATCTATGTCACTATGACACTATAACCAAACAAACATATTTGACATTTAATGTCAAAGAGTTCTCAGAATATCATAAAAAAAAGATTTAAATAGATAGAGATAAAAAATACTAGCAAAATTATATAACCTCTTACTCTCAAGTTGTCAGATCAATGTCACATCATTCTTAAATAATGATCTACTTAAATCAAGAAAAATTCACTATTATAAAATGGTTTTACCAGGGAAATAGTTATCGAAGAGTAGCGGACATGTTTGCAGCCTATTTTCCCAATAGGCCAATACCAAGTAAATCGATAATAGAACGGACGATAAAAAATTTGAAACTACAGGCACAGTAATCAATAATTGCAAATGTGACGAAAATCGACATGATGTTTTGCCAAACGATTTTTTTCTATGGGGACATTTAAAAACTAAGCTACCAATAAAAAATATGAAAATTTAGTCCAGCTAAGGAATGCTATTTGCGCTGAATGTGCCAGAATATCGATGTACCAACTAGCCAACGTAAGAAATGAGTTTTATAATCGTTTGGGTTATTGTCTGGCAGTTAATGGAGGAATATTTGAGCATTTGATTAAATCCTGATATTTTCGTCATAAATTGATTTCTAAATGTAGAAAAAATTGTTTAATTGTCTTGCGTAACTGTGAGTGCATGTGTTGGAATTAGCTGTAAACTAAAATGAAATGCGAGGATTCTTTTTAAAATTCCCGTATAAAATTGTTCAGTTTTGGCAATGACATTATAAATTAATGATCTAAATTGTCACTGATAAATCGATATGGTGTTTTTATTGTTGATTTCTAGAGTACAGGGTGCATAATGAGATACTACGTTGCAGAAGTAATAAGCAGTTTACTCTTTACTGGTTGGTTAAAAATGATCAAATTTTCATTTTGGGTGAAACTTACTGTGCTCTTCAATAAATCCTAATAGCATTTATTTCTAAAATAATTAGGGGAGCCAATATTTGACTACTTCAAAATTTACACGGTTTTCCCTATGTCCCGCTCGACGGAGCAACACCCGGTACATGGCGGTATGAATATTCGTGGTAGACTCGTCAAAAGGAACCCCCTATATGGGTTTTAAATGAATTATTATCATTAAGTCCACTTCCCAATGCTGGCCCAGGTACTATTTTACGATATGTGTGTTAAACCTTAAAACTATTATTGCAGCAATAAAAAAAACACCCTGTAAAGAACAAAGGCTGAAAAACTTTCCGTTGTTAGAATTTCCACATCTAAATAAGAACATAATAAAAATCAGCTATCCGCTTAACGGTTAAAATAAAACAGTTTCTATCCCTAAATGGAATCTTCGCTTTCTCCGCCTCTCCATTACTGCGAGCCTTCCACTTCCTCCACGATTTAACGTCTTTAGGATGTGCCTCGCTTTGTTTTCACCTAATGGAGACAACTTGATATATCGGAGGATTTAAGTAACGATGTGGCCGAATGGAAAAACTCGAATTCATTCATCGGATAAAAATTAGCTGGGCAATTTGTTTCTTTTATTTAAAAGAAAGTAGGTCAGTTGATACAATAGTTGTAAATTATTTCCGCCATGAGAAATACACGGTGGCGCCTTTTCGTTGACCTTGCAGGGTCAAGGAAGGTAAACTTTTTAATAAGGAGCGCTCGATTTTTATATTTGTCCGAAAATATAGGTTATCTTTGTGACGTCACCTTTTTGCAATAATATTTTTTATCTGACAAAATAAACCAATACTTGCATACCATAACATAAAATCACTAAAAAAAAACATTTAAAAAATTGTGTCTTACCCTTAATAACGATTTAAGCGTAAATTCCCTGTAAAAAAATATCCAAAGGTCAGTGACCCCTGTTTACAGGTTTTAAAATTCTCTGTAACTGCAGTACTAATAACTACTCAATGTAACTATAAACAGTAAAAACTAAACATATAAAAGTCCAATGACTAAAAAGCAAAAAAATAACACCAAAACTTCGAAAAAAACCTTCCAGTACGATTGTAAACAAAGAATTACGGGAAAAGATGACGTCACAAAATTTAGCGAGCATAGGCTTAAATGGGATCGAGCGCTCCTTATTAAAAAATTTTCCTTGTTGCAGGGTATAGCGAAAAGCAGATTGTTTTTAAATTTTTTTCAATTTTCCCAGGCACTTGTAACTCGCTTGTTATTAGAGATAGAAAAAAATGGAAATAATAAAGTTTTAGATATTTTTAGGTAGAATTCAGTGGCGTACCTATATTTTTTCCATTGACTTTTATTTTAAAGGTATAACTGAAAGTTTTTTTTTAATGGAACACCATGTATATTTTATCATTAGTTAAAGTGTCTCCTTAAAAGCTATAAGAAAGGCCGCATTTAATATATCTATTTTTTCAATAGTTTCATCAACAGGCTGTTTTTAACAAATATATTATATATATATATATATATATATATATATATATATATATATATATATATATATATATATATATAAAGTTTTTACCATGGACGTAGATTTGCATGCTCTTCAATAAACTTCAATAGAATTTTTCTCTAAAATAATTAGGGGAGCCAATAATTGACCCCATTAAAAATATGGAATTTCCTATGTCCCGCCCCCGGCGATGCATCACTCGGTATATGATATCATTTAAAAAAAAGCAGTAAATTATAGGTCTTCTTTCTATTTAGTAAATTTTTGTGTGGAGTAACCATAGATAACCTAAATT
This sequence comes from Listronotus bonariensis, assembly GCA_014170235.1. Taxonomy (NCBI): domain Eukaryota; kingdom Metazoa; phylum Arthropoda; class Insecta; order Coleoptera; family Curculionidae; genus Listronotus; species Listronotus bonariensis. Next base: position 26,263 of record JACEGR010005986.1, on the reverse strand, counting down.
CAAAACTTTTTATTGACCAACAAAAAGTTGCTCAACCAAAAATGGCTAATAAATTTGTGTTTCGCACACTTGTCTACTACGGTGTTGCTTTGTTTACATGCATTTCAGTGAGACAGCAGTTATTGTTGCTTTTATTTTCAAAAACATAAAAAAGAAAAACCAAAAACGGTATTCAGTTTAAAATAAATTCAAAATAAATCAAAAAGTAATTTTTAGTAGCCATGATTAAAAAGTTGCTAGTGCAGTTCTATGAGTAACAAGTACATAATTTTTTTTACGAATGGAAGGGTTGATGCCAAGTTCGCCAATCCCATGAGTTGCGTTAGCTATTATATTCTTTGCCATGAGTAAAAAAGACACTTCATGCGTGTGTTCCATACTATAACTTGTTATTTTGGTTTAGTTTATGTCCTGTTAACTATTGCGTAAATTTACACTGAAATGAATTCCAGAAAACATTGAACAAAGAACACCAATTCAAAGGATGAAAAAAGCGTCAAGCTACTTAAAAAAAGTTACTTTTTTAACACTTTATGTAGTGTACTAACATAGAGTACTTCTCCTTTCTCCTTCCAACTTATACACTTGTATGAGTCTCAAATTCGACCCTCTGGAATACTGTTCTCATGTCTGGGGAATGGCATCCCCTACAACCCTCAGCATTCTTGATGACATTCAAAGAAGAGCTGTTCGTCTTATTAATGATCCTTTACTTACTCAAAGACTTCCTTCTCTTGCCCATCGTTGAGCTGTGGGAGATCTATCGCTCTTCTATAGATACTTTTACGGCTTCTGCTCCGACGAATTATCCAGTATAGTCCCTCCTCTTGCAGCTCCCAATAGAGAAACTCGTGGTGCCGCACGTATGCATCCCTATACGGTCCAATTGGACAGGCCCCGAACTTCCCATTTCGTTCGCTATTTTATCCCTAGAGTGTTTAGGCTGTGGAACGTACTGCCAGCGGAGGTCTTTCCTTCCCCCAAATCTGCAAGTTTTTAAGTCCCGTGTTAACAAACTTCCTCTTACCTCGCTTAAGACACCCACGGTACGTTAGTATTTAGGCTTTTAGTCTTCGTGGATTGTCCAAAGTTTAAAAAAACTTCATCTTTATAACGATCAAAAAACAGACTTTTTTAAAGGTTGCAAAAAACACTATTTTTTAACAGTTAGTCTTAAGAATATCAGATTTTCTCTTGACAAAGAATCATAGTTAATTCATAGGCCTTTATTACCCTTCCGACAATAAAACATTCCACCCCATATGGTCGGTAAATTGCGGGGACGCAAACGCATGCACTTACCAGCACTCGTGCTTAATGAGCTAACCATTTTCAAACAGTTTGTCATTGTGCGAATATAATCGCGTTGTTATATCATCATTAAACGATGACAGGCAGTGCCTCCCGTGAAATATGGCTTTTACCACTTTGAATTGGTTAAATTCGGGTTTTATGTTGGGTGGTGAATTTCTAATTGTTTGTTTTAAAGATTAGGCGGAAGAATAGCTCACAGAATATAAGATTTTTTTACCAGCCATTTTAATATAGTATATTACATTACAAGTGTGGAAAATGACTAATTTCACACGTGTGGGAGAATTGACAAACCCACGAGTGTAAGAAAGTCATTTTTACACGAGTACTGTACACTATTTTTCCTACGACCACAAATTATTCACCAAAAAAGAAAAATTAAGGTTTGAAAAAATAAAAACAATTGAGAACTTTGCAACACTAGGGTGATTTTTACTTTGTAACACAAGTGCGATATGTACTTTTCCTCACTGCTATATTATACTGTTTTGACAATATTTTTACATCGAAAATTACCTACCTAGAAGCATTATATAACTTTTATCATTTTGGAATTTAAAAAGGCCATCACTTAATAAAAATTGTATGATTTGGTTAGGTAATAACGGTAATAGTTTATGGGGTTTTCTGCTATTTTAAGGGTTTTTTAAAAATTATTGATACTTACACATTTTAGACACTCTTCTTAATAAAACGTAGGTGGCGCATATCGAAAATATTCCGGGACCGGGGAGTGAAAAGGGGTGCTGGATGGGGTAAAAATTGGTAAGACGAGTTAATTAAACTGAACATCACATGTAAAATTAAGTAAAAATTACATTTTTTTCTCATATTTAAAAAAAATATATAAATAATATGAAAATTGTAAATGCATAACCTAAAGTCCTAAAAGTAAGAAAAAACGACTACTAAACGTCCGTTATACCATGCAAAATATGGAAAGCATTTGACAACGTCGGAAGGGTCTGATTCTATTTATGAATGGATAAAAGAAAGTGGATTCATAAAGTGTGTATTAGCCTCAGGTTTAATTAAGGGATTTAAACAAAAAAGATTTAACTAGTTGTTTGAGTACAAGAAGACGGAGAGAAAGGAATTTGATCTATAGGAGTTTTTTCTCTGGCGCTTTAGGTCGAACGGTCAAGCGGCAAGGCTGCCTCTATAAAGTGCGTGCTCAAAGGTAGGAGGTAGATTTTTAATTTGATCTACTTACCTGACAACACTGTGCCAACTGAGCGAGCAGTCAGTGAAGTTATGTCTATTTTTGGTTATGTTTATATTTTTTCGGAAATTTTATTTTTACTCTTTTTAATATTAGAAGAAAGCTTATACTGTATAGTAACTTAACGTTAATAAGATGATTTTCGCTAATGTGGTTCTACTGTTTAAGGTAAGTAAAAAGTTTTTTTTATTGTCACTACAATAAATATGTCACTTGCAAAACCAATAGCAGTTTTTAGAATAACATCATAATATATATCACACTAGTGTTGTAAAGTACTTTTGTAACACTAGTGCCGTAAAGTACTTTACAACACTAGTGTGATATAACGCATTTTCTATGCATGAAACCAGTGTGCTATTTGCTATTTTCACAAGTGGTCGTAGGAAAAAATTTATATGATTATACTAGTCGACCCGTGCCCACTTCGTTGCGCGGTAATTAGATTTTCTTTGAACTTTTTGTTCAATCATAATAAAATATAGCCTATAGCATTCCTGAATAGTATAGCTTTCTAATTGTGAAAGAATTTTCAGGATGGATTCCCTATTTCCAAAAATTAGCCCTTACGAACAAACAAACAAAGTTACAAACTTTCCCTCTTTATTTATAATATAAGTATAAATGAATATCGACAAAAAAATCTACTAAGAACAAGTAAATTCGTTGCTTTTTTATCTATTTTTATGGAAAAAAAGAAATCTACATCCGCAGAGAATCGAACCTGGGCCGCCCGCGTGACAGGCGAGCACTCTACCACTGGACCACCGGTGCTTATACACGTAGTTACAAACTTAATCTCTTTATAATATTAGTATGGATTAATATACATATGCCATTATTTTTCTTTGATATTTTTGCACTCCTGAATAATGTAGTTTTTTTAATGTCAAAGAGTTTTTATGATAGGTTTAGTATTAGTAAGAATTAGCCCTTACAAAATTATAGTTTATCCAAGATAGCCAACCCGTGCCCACTTCGTTGGGCGTTAATATCTGAACTTCTTGTTTACTCATAATAAAATTTAGTCTAAAACACTCCTGAATAGTGTAGCTTTCTCACTGTCAAAGAATTTTTATGATCGGTTCAGTATTTTCGAATATTAGCAACTACAGACAAACAAACAAAGTTACAAACTTTACCTCTTTATAATATTAGTATAGATGATTTTTTTATATGATAGTTCAACACCCATCTGTTTACCGAATATAAACCATTTTATGTTTAATATAGTATTTAAACAAAAGTATTGCATCAGGGTTGCCTAAAAAATATGGTCAAGACTATATTTAAATTAAAAATATACCCTCAATATTTTTGACACACCCTGTATAATGGAAACTCCTATTTTTTTAAATAAATTCCGGACGTCGAACGGGCACTAAGCTCTACGTCTGACAATAGGTTGATATTAAAAGTAATGTAACCAATCAAATGCAGGCGCTTTGTAACAGTTTGGCAAATAAACACCAGTAATTTTTCAATAATACTACTTTCTTGAACTTCCATGGTTTATTTTTAACTGATACACGACGTTTCGGATGGTGTCTATCTCCAACTGTTTTCAAGTGATAACTAAAACTACTCTTGCGAATCTACGACTTATATACTAAGCGTTGTTCCCCGAAGCTTGACCAATTTTTCACGGTTTAGCAACGGCTGCCATATATTTGTTGTTGTCTACCACCTTCAACGAAAAGTCACTTGGTACCAAGTCAGGGCTGTATGACACATTAATTTAATATTTGAGTGCTTAATTAGTATGTTACAACAAATTTTTGTTACCAAACGACGAAATGTACTAACCGTTCATTTGCTACACTTTTTACCTGTTTAACTCTAACATGTTGGTGTTCACATTATAACAACAATAAAACAACTAAAGATATTTGACAAACACAAACCGCACACCTTTAAATATGCTTGTCAAACAGTTCATAGATTCAAATATTTCATAAAACATGTCAAACAAGTTTTATATTTGACAAATAAATCAATCAAAACCGCACATGATCACTTTTCGTATTTGACAAATAATGTGTTTTCATCGTTTATTGGCTGCTTTTAAGCATGTTACGAGACAATCTTGCAATATTTCTTTTTACACAACATTAATATTTTTTTACACCACTGATTTTGAACGACCTTTGGTCACAGAGCACGGTGACTAAGAATAAATTCGTTATACCATTTTTTCACAATGACGAGAGATAAGCGCTTGATAGTCAATTTTCAGTAACTTTGAATAACAAAAATTACGCTCAAAGAACATAGCATTCTGATTAATAATCGTCACACATTCTAGAAAAAATCGTCAGAAATCTGACTGCAAACAATGTTGCCAGAACTAAAAATGAAGTAGTCTTTCTTATAACTTAATAAATCACTTACCTTTGTAGCTGAAGCATTCTTTTTAAGATTTGATTTCAACGTTTGCAAATGATTTGGCAACGCAGCAGCATCTTTATTGGGTACATCAGCTTTGTCTGTCTTCAAATCAACCTTGTTTTGTGCCTGTTTAATAGAATCCTCCTTACTTTTCTCTTTACCACTATTCTTAATTTCCCCCGATTTTTTTGCCATCCCCCCTTCGAACCTCCGCATTTTTTCCATTTCTATTTCCCTGGCCACAAGTTGTTTATTGGAGTATGATAATACTCTTCTTTATCATCAGTCTTATCGAAAATAACTATTTCTTCAATATTTGGCTCTAAAATTACAAAATTGTAAGTAATATACTGGGTGTTTCTTAATCAAGTGTAAAAAAATTTAAGGCCTGAGAACGGTTTCTCCTTAATAACGTATGTCCTAAAAGTTTTGGCACAAAACTCATTGTCTTTAATTTTAACAAAAACAAAATAATATCAAGTTGCCTTTGAAAACAAAAAAGTTTATTTACTTTATTTACTGTCAGTTGGAGATTTATTTATTTTGAAGTTTTTGCTTTAAGATGTCGTATAAATCAGAAATAAGAAAAAGTCTCTACAAGTTAGTTGGGCGGATACTCCAAAGCTGAAATCTGTCGAATATTCCAGAATGAAAACATTTCACGCAGAAGCATTTATAGAACAATAGCGGAGTGCGAGCAGGGAATACCATGTCTGAATCTCCCACGAAGTGGAAGACCACGTGCATTTACCGCACAGAGGTCAGAGAGATTGGTGAGAAGAGCAAAAAACCAGATTGGAATGTCAACGAGGAGACTGGCTAGACAATACAGATCTTCTAAGAGTACGATATCGTTGGAATTGAGGAGGAATGGTCTTAAATATCGAAAGAGACGTAGTGCCCCAAATACTCTTAAGCGCAGCATTAAAAAAAACTGATAAATATTGTGTGCCAAAAGTTTTAGGACATACGTTATGTTTTAAACCGTTCTCACTAACCAGAATTTAAGATGAGAATAATAAAATTGTTGTCATAGGCGTACCATACTAAATGGGTAAAAAAAACTGTTTTTACTGGTATCTTTATTTAATATTTTACTTTTGATATATGGTACCTGAAAAAGTTTTACGTAAAAAGGATGCCTTTGCTTTACATCGATAGAACTAATCGTTTTCGAGAAAACTGCAATTTTCTGCATCGACGCACATTTCTACTCACCCAGATTAAATTGATACACTCCGTCGGCCTTTCGTTCCTGAATATAATTCAAATTATAGTCGGCCATGATACTGGCCACCTTTAGCAAATTCTTACGTTCATCATCAGAGTAAAGATGTAAACTGACGGGTCGAAACGGGGGAGCTATGATTCTTAAGAGCAACGGAAGGACGTCAAGAACGAGAGGTAGTGCTGCATTGAAGCAACGTACGGAAGGAGACATACCTCGTAAGACTTCGGCTACGATCGCTTTTTGTCGGGTTTCTTTGGCTCTAAACTGAAACAAAAATTTTTAATTTTGTACAACTTTCAGAGACAACAATGAGACGAGCAACTAAATGTAAATAAATTATCCGAGAGAGAGATAGCTGCTGGGCCTTTCTTGTCTGTCTTCAAGGAAGGTAAACGCAGATGGCGCGTGGGTCGACTTTATCGTTTGCCCGCCAAATTCAAATTATATAGCTGTGCTATTGTTGCCCTTAATGTTAGGTACTTGTTTTTCTTTCCTATTAATATAAAATATTGGGGTTTAGTTCAATAATTACACACACCTAATTAAAAATGTCATTTATTTGGTTTTTATAAATATTTTTTCTTACAGATAACCATGTCAATACTACCTTAAATTATCTGTTGAAAAGCACAAATTTAATATATACACTGTGATCACTAATAAAAGTCAATATTCAAAGTCCAATTAAAGGTAAAAAACCACGAAACACACAATAAATCACAAAAAATGTAAACAAACTGTCCAAACAAATCGGCCATTGAAAAATATCGAATAACATTTCGGCGTGACTGCCTGCGGCAACGTGGTCAAGTTAAAAATATTCGATTCATGGTATATTTTCTTTCTCTTAATTAGATGTGAGCCAAAAAGGACATTAAAGTTTACAAGCGATGATTGCTCCATCTACGATAGCCTGCCATGATGAAAGACAAAGACATATTTATTGGAACTTGCGTTAAACCAGAAAGAGATAAATACAATGGACAAATTGTTAGGACCAGTTACTCGTCTCATTGTTGTCTCTGCAACTTTTATTCACTTATATTTCTTATAATTTTATCTGCTGGGCTATTTTATGAAAATATTAAAATAATTAAGCCCCCTTCAAATTTAAATCCTGGCTGCGCTAATGAATTACATTAAACCACTGATCTCGATGGATAGCCAATGCTTGTTAAGCGGCCCACAGACGATCAATATTATTGCGCAAAATTACATATTGTACAATATTATTGACCTTATGTAGTTTAATTGAGAGCTTGTACAATATATTGTGTCAATTAAAAACAGTGTAATTTTTATTATGCAATAGTGATTATTTGTGCCGTGTGTAAGTAATATTGCACTATTATTTCAGTTTTCAAATACGAAAAAGTATTTGTTTTACAAAAACAATTACACAAATATGGGTTCAAAAGCAATAGAGAAAGAAATAAAGGTTTTTTCTTATTTTCAAACATGTTTCAAGCAGCTACTTTTTTCTTATCCATGTTTTAACCGGTAGTTACAAAAGAAAACTAGTTATTGTGCAATATATTAAATATAGTCTTTGCATAAATATATTGCACTGTTTGGGGACGACTAGCAATATTACTGTACAATATTTTGCTCAATAATATTGATCATCTGTGGGTCCCTTTACCTGCGCGAAACAAAAGTTAATGGGCGAAAAAATTTGTTTCTGCGCAAGCAAATCGAAGGGAAACGCGCCTGGCGCCAAACGAAGTATCGGGCAGAATCATGTGAATTTATCGCCTCTTTTCTGTTTAAAGGACGTTGAGTCAGTACCGTGTTTAAATAAATTTTAAAAATACAGTTACATCAAAAACGTCTAATACGCTATATGTCAATTGATGCCGTATGTAAGAAAAAAAGTATTAAAAGCAGTTCCCGATCTAGGAGGGGTGGGGGGCAAATGGTGGTGTCTGCCACGTGTGACACCCTCAAGCGGCGGCAAATTGAAACATGAAATGTATAAGAAATTGGCAATTGTAAGAGAGAAAGACCTTTTTCTTGGTCGTCTTTAAATTTGTTATTATACATAGGTATTTAAAAAGGAAGCAATTTTTTTTTGCTCTTCAAATTTTTTCTCAATAAAAAGGCCAGGCGTTTGCTTTTTAGTCATTGATCTTTTATATATGTTTGGTTTTTACTGTTTATAGTTAAATTGAGTAGTTATTAGTACTGAAGTTACAGAGAATTTTAAAACCTGTAAACAGGGGTCACTGAATATTTTTTTACAGGGAATTTACGTTTAAATCATTATTAAGGGTAAGATATCATTTTGTTACGTTTTTTCAGTGATTTTATTTTATAGTATGCAAGTATTAGTATATTTTGTCAGATAAAAAAATATTATGGCAAAAAGATGACGTCACAAAAATAACCTATATTTTAGAAAAATATAAAAAATTGAGCGCTCCTTATTAAAAAGTTTATCTTACTTGAAAATGAACCATTTCTTACTTCTTAAGTCTTACCGCTTAATTCTTACTGCTTAAGTTTTTGGCACTATAAATTATCAGGTTACTTGTAAAATGTTCATTTTTCTTACGGCTTAACGTTAAGTCTTAAGTCTTACGTTACTTAAACTATAAATCAGGCTTAATGGTTAAATACAGGGTGGCTCAAAAAGTTACTTCGATTTAATTGCTGCATGTTATCGCAGGTGGGGCTCTCTAAAGTTTACAATAAAATTAATAGCAGATTCTAATTCTGCACCCTTCAAAATCTTCTCTAGCTAAATATTGTGACAATACACCTATTATTAATATATTTTTTTATGAAAAACTAAAACCAGATTAAATTTGACACCCTGTATCTCCGAAATCATCCACTTTTGGACTGACGTAGATTGGACTGGATTGTCACATTTTAGCCTGGGAAATTTGTGGTAGCATGATTTCCGCACTTTTTAGAGACACCTTGTATACACTTTTTTTAATTCCTATTGAAATGTATCTAAAATTAAGAAAATATATTCTAAAAATATTAATTATTACAAAAATTTACTTATAATATTTTAAAGCCTCGGCTTCGATACAAGCGGCAAAGTGTCAAATTTTTGCAGCGGTAGCCTGTACTGGTTAGTTATGGTTAGTTTTGGAATCAGTAATATATTAGAAACTGCCGCTAATGTTTGTTCAGTTTAAGCAGCTAGAGGCGCGGCGCTACTTTACCGCTTCCACATGTCGCAGCTTCCTGATTAAAAATACAAATCCCAACCAGTACGTGGTCCACTCACTGATCTCGATGGATTGCGAATGTTATAACCTGCGCGAAACAAAAGTTACATTTCATGGGCGAAAAACCGGTTTGTGCGCAAGCAAGTTGAGGGTAAACGCACCCGGCCCCAAACAAACTATCCGCATTATAGAAAGAATTTGGAGGACTCTTTGGTTGACCGCCGGACAGTGCGGACGTGCGTAGAGGACTACAAAGTTCTGCCCGAAGTGGCGGCTAGAGGTGTCGTACGAACGTTTTTACCTTCGGGGATCAAGGAAAGATTCACGCTAAATTGACGGCATCTTTCTTCTGGATCTAAGCGCTGTGAGCGAAGATTCCTAAAAGCTGATGGTATCCTGTTTGGTGGTGAACACGAGGTATTTCTCAAATGGCGGGAAATAGATGGGCGTGCCATGGGAACTGTCAGTAGTGAAAGTGAAGGTTATACGTAAGCCAAGTAGCAGATGTTGGTTTGACAGCCGACAATTTATGCATTGCATCGATTGTTGAATTATTTGTTTTCTTTTTGGAATTTCTGGGAGCTACGAGCTCGATTATCCAGATTTTCCGCCGACGAAGCCCTGGAAAGCATAGTCCGGAAGTGGGAGAGTGGTGGATTGGACCTGAAGGGACCAAAACCAAGAAAAAAAAATAGAAATAGAAATAGAAAAGAATTTGTTGACGGCGTCCTGGTTTTATGTTCGAAGTACGGTAGCTAATGAGCTTTACGGTCAGACCGCGGACGGAGGGTACGGGGTGCCGGTGTTTGTATTTTGCCACGGCTTTTAAGGGCGCAGGTTCGTCCACCCACTGCGCGAGGTCGTAAAAATCCGAAAAATGCTTCCTGCCACTGCGGATTTAAATGTAGGTTATCTATGAGTCCACTGCAGCGACGACGACGTTTATAAATGGTTACATTTGAAGCCATAAATTTAACTTACAAATGTGAACGGCAACGGCGCCGAAACTTTAGGTTTATGAATTGAACGAGTTGAAGTTTTGACACAATTTCAAATTTATGCATTATTGTCGTCGCAAACAAAACATTAATTTACGAAGGAAAATTTTAAGCAAGCCGCCCGTCAAATTATGAATGAGGAATTATTCTGCAAGATAATTGCGGTCCGGGCACGACGCGAAAACCTTTTAAGAAATGAAAACGCGTTAAAAAGTCCACGCAAGCTTCAGATTTTCCCTTTAATTTTAAATGACTAAGTTACTAGTCCGGTCAAATTAGATCTAAACATAAGGGTGAAGTTACTAAAATTCCTATCAAGCTGAAAATAAATTAAATTGTTAAAGGTCAAAAAATTGGGTTTTTCGCGAATTTCTCGAGAACGGTAAGTTTTATTAAAAAATTACCCTGAACAAAAATTATAGATCATGAAATTGTCTACAAAAAGGTATTATTATTTTTTTCCTTAATACGACCGTTTCTAAGATATAACGAGGCAAAGAGTTGCAAACGTCGTAATATGCATAAGGACGCCACGTATACCGGGTGTTGCATCGCCGGGCGGGACATAGGAAATCCCATGTAATTTTTAATGGGGTCAATTATTGGCTCCCCTAATTATTTTAGAGAAAATTCTATTGAAGGTTATTGAAGAGCATGCAAATCTGCGTCCATGGTAAAAACTTTAGATTTTTCGGTTAATCCGTTTGCTAGTTAGATGTTAATATATTTTTAAAAATTGTTACATTATTATCGCCTCATATTTATGAACAACAATAAAAATACCAGTTAGCGTGACATAACGTTGTCATTTTGAAATTTAGTGCTTTATTATTATCAAAAATCGTACTAACTGGTATTTTTATTGTTGTTCATAAATATGAGGTGATAATAATGTAACCATTTTTAAAATATATTAGCATCTAACTAGCAAACGGGTTAACCGAAAAATCTAAAGTTTTTACCATGGACGTAGATTTGCATGCTCTTCAATAACCTTCAATAGAATTTTCTCTAAATTAATTAGGGGAGCCAATAATTGACCCCATTAAAAATTACATGGGATTTCTATGTCCCGCCCGGCGATGCAACACCCGGTATGAATGGGTCCACACATTTAATTCATTCTAAACGTAATATACAGCAAAGTACACAAAAATGATAAAGTAAATAAACCCTTTACACACAACAATTTATCGCAGCAAAAAATATTCAACCTGACGAGTTTCTAGTTTCACGTTACGTGCCACCGGTTTTATGACAAGACAGAGGCGAAATAAAAGATGTTTTTAAGTACGCGACACGTGTTTTAGCAGTGTTTATCTAAAAATATTAAATCAGGCTCTGTCAGCGCTATGTGTCTTCGAAAAGGTTTGTTTACTTTTTGTGTACTTGGCGATATTGCAATTAGTCTACTAGAAACCTTCTGTGGATGCCAACCACTCGTAACGTCAACGAAACAAAATCTCGACGGCCGAATAGCCCAAAAAATATAAGTTTAGCGATTTGGAAAACTACTTAACCCGTAACTGGTGAGCCGGGGTTTGTCAAACCCCGTTAAAATTTCAAAGGTTTGCTGCGCTGTTAGGAGGAGTGGAGTATCGGCCACCGCTTAGGTAGCTTTCAGTCAGTTGATCGTCAGTACCGGGGTGAGACAGAGCCGGTGAAATAAATTCGGGTTTTCGTACTATTTTGGTGTAAGTTCAATTTGGGGTGTGACAAACCCCAACTCACAAAATACGTAACTTTTCATTTACGTTTATAAAAACTACTTTTTTATTAAACTTGTTATAATATTGTTTGTAGTAGTTTCTTAGAGACTTTTTACTTATATTCTTTAGTTTTTGTGAAAATAAATTTCATATGTGTTTATTAACTAGCTTCAATTAGAAATGTATATTTCTATTCTAGAACTTTACAATGTTTGCAATGTTGTGCAAAAAATAATAATTCTTCAATAATTTTCGTTTATTGTTTATTTCATATTATTCTTTAAGTCACTAAAGTCACAAAAAATAATTAAAAATAATTTTCGTAGATTATTTTTTTCTTAAAAATGCTCTTTTTAATGGGGTTTGTCAAACCCCACCTCACCAGTTACGTCTCAATAAGATGACCTCACCAGCTACGGGTTAAGATTCATTTTTCAGATTAACTAATATTGATTTTTATATGGCATATATATTATCTTTCTGGAATTTCCTGTTATACCGCGAGTTATAACTTGCTAATTTTAAATGGAACACACTATATATTATTACATTTTTGATTTCCAGATTATAGGCATATTTTATGTATCGTGTCCTATTGAAAACTAAAATTAAGCGACTTGGCAACGTTGCAGTTGCAAATTTAAACCTTATGACATTTCATACTCAAGTTTTACTTTCTGTTGTTGCAGTTAATATTCTATTTTTTTAAGAATGTTTATGATTTATGGGATGAATGTAATAAAAAATAAGAAAATAGTTAGTCTAGAACTAGTGTTAAGTGTTTAGGTGGTTGCCATCATGGATTTCGTTAAAAATTCGGCAACGAAGCAAAACGATGCGAAGTCAGTTTTGGTTTATCTGCAGTTCAAGCCTAAATAATGAAAAACTTACGCTTTATGGCTATATATAAAAGTTTCACGAAACACTAACTATTATCCTGCTTTGTGATATTTAGGTTGTCAGACAATGATGCGTAATATTTTTCGTGAAATTTAATAACTAATCGGGTAATTTATGTAAATATTCTTCGCCAAATTGAATCTAGATACCCATTTTTAACACGCTTTTATTAACTTGGGTTGTAACTATCTATCTATCAATCTATCTATCTGGCTGCCTATGTAACGGAATCTTTGAGCCTAATTTTAACCAACTTCCAGCTATTCGATTTCTTTGAAACTTTGCACACGTATTAAGGACCCATGACAATGCAATAATCTGCAAACAGTATCCCGTTATCCTGATTAGGACAGTCAGGATAAAAAATTCCATTATATTATAAAAACAACACCTAGGTTGCCATCTGTTGGCAACATTTCAAACTTTGCTATTAAATGAAGAAGAAATTTTTTAGTGGGTTGCAATATGTTGGCAACGGTCCAAACATTGCCTGGATTGCCATCTGTTGGCAAAATTTCAAACTTTGCTATTTAATGAAGAAGAAATTTTTAGTGAGTTGCAATCTGTTGGAAAAATTTTAAAATTTGGTACTCTTGTTCATTAAAAAATGTTTTCGCCATTTTGTCAAGAGTAGCAAAAACTAAAAAACGAAAAATAATTAATAGTTTAAAAAAACTAAAAAACACGCTTTTATATGCAACCGAACTAAAAATTAGAAAATAATTTTTCATTAAAAAAAATATTGTCATTTCATAGTAAAAAGCGTGGGGTGATAAATATATTAAATGTTATAATTATTATATTTGCAAATATCTATGATGGAAAAGTTATGAAAAAATAGTAAAATGCACCCCACGCTTTTTACTGTGAAATGACAATATTTTTTTAATGAAAAATTATTTTCTAATTTTTAGTTCGGTTGCATATAAAAGCGTGTTTTTAGTTTTTTTAAACTATTAATTATTATCAGCTGTTTGACCGAATTTCAACACTGTGCTTCTTAAGTTGAATTTCCAATATCTAAGTTTAAGCGTTTTTGACATATTGTCAAAAATGACGTTTTCAGAACCAAAAATAATAATTATTTTTTCTATAAAAATCCCTAATTATTTAATTTGGTATAAAATTTTTGTTTAACATGACCCAATTTAAATAAGTTTTTATACAAATTTAAAATATCTCAATACAGGGTGTTAAAAAAATAAGATTAAAAATGAAATTGAGAAAATTACCAAAATGTTTTTTTTTTTTTAACGCCGTTATTATATTTATATTTTTATCTTATTAGGCAATAAAAATAGGGGTACGTTTGTAAAACGCGCTAAGTACCTACAGTACCTCCGAGATGGCGTGGAAACGTGTGCTTATTTTGACGCTTGCAACTCTTTGCCTCGTTATATCTCAGAAACGGTCGTATTTAGGATCAAAATTATTAATACCTTTGTTGTAAATAATTTCATGGTCTACAATTTTTGTCTAAGGTAATTTTGCGATAAATTTTCCGTGAAATTCATGAAAAACTCAATTTTTTGACCTTTCACCTCAAGTCAATTTTTTTCCACCGATCGGAATGATGGTGAGTTTTGACATTTTGTTTTTAGTTATGTTTTGAACAATTTTGGTTATTTTCAGCTTTAATAACTTCGAATGTCTAAATTGACCGGACTATACGGTGTGCCTTGCTTTAAATTCTGTCAGCTTCAGGGGAAAATATAATCGCAATTGAAAAATTAAACATAACTCGAAATTTGGGCTTTTTTAAAAATCGCTTTAAATATTTATTTTAAGATGTACAAACCCTTGTTTAAAAAGAGGAAATCTGACAAAAGAAATTAGAAAAACATTAAAAATTAGGAGTTTTGTTTCTCGTTTAAATATTTTAGACTTTGTACCGAATGAGGGACGAAAATATTGGATACACAGAGTGTTTCAGAATAAAATGCTGGTCCTTAAAAATAATAATCCTTAGGTGATTTAAGGCGTTGACCAGACCGGACCATTCCATAAATTTCTTCCTTTCTTCCTTAAACTATTTAATTTACACGTCTAAAGAAGCTACAGTGTTAGCGAAACAAGTATCACAAGTTGTGAATAAGAGTGGATTTTCTAAAAAAATTAAATAGTGTTTTATTTAAATAAAATCATTTAAATTTTTATTGCAATAGTAGGCATTGTGTAAAATATAGGAAAAGCGATATGTTTCTGTACGATGGTGGTACTTGCAGAAACCACCGAAAATATGCTTTTTCTACGAGTTGTAGAGGGTGTCCCATTTTGGTTGTCCCTTATGGGAAACTTGGAAACCATAAGAGATATTAAAAATCCGATACCCCATCCTCGAGCTCTTTTTTGGAGAAAACATTTATGGTAAAAACAGATAATCGCTATCGCGAAGCGTTTCAGAGATACAGGGTGATTCTCGATTTTTCACTTTTTTTTAGTTCTTTATTTAGCAACTTGTACTAATTATAAATTTTACAATGTAGTTTAAATAATAATATAGAAAATATATAAATAAAAATTAGAAAAAAAATACAATTTCAAATAAATAAAATTTAAAAAATCGATATGGAATAAAAGTTACACACTAAATAATACAATTATAAAAAGAATATAAATAAAAATCCTTAAAAATACTAATTAAAATAAATAAGTAAAATTAAAACATTCGTCTAGAATAAAAATTAGCCAACAATACAACATAATAAGCGTCAAAATATTTAAAAAAAAACAACTTTTGAAAAGGTCCTGTAGCATTGTTGTTATTACAGATACGAGAAAACTAATTGCACATTATACAGACACTTTTTTCCGTAGAATCCAGTGGCGTAGCCAAAAATTTTTTAGCTGTCATTTTTGACATATGACCCAAACATGTTTTTTTTTATTAGGGACACCCTATAAATGATTAGATAATTAAATTGCTTGTTTTTTTCTGATTAAAATAATATATCATAGTAGGTGGTTTAATAAATTTTTTTCGTCAAATATTGGAAAAATTATGATTTTAAAGACGCATTGCGGCTTCTATCTGTTTTTTAAATTGTTTTATATTTTTTGTTTTAAAAGGAATCTGTCATCCCTTAGCTCAGGAGACATTTCCGTAGAAAAAAAATACAAAAAAAAATAAAAAAATAATAAAAAGAAAATTTAATTAATTAATTTTTTGTTTTTTTTTTCTACGGAAATGTCTCCTGAGTTGAGGGATCGCAGTATTGTTTTTAAAGAATGTAGTCGTAGAAAAAAATATTTTTAAAAACTTCACCATCCTGTATCTCAAAAGTTGGGGCATAAGTTTATTTAAACTTTTCTTCTTAAAATATCCTAAAGATATACACCCTTAAAGATCAGCGTTTTTTCTGGACAACCCTGTATACAGATTAAAGTTATTTTATCAATAACTCTGCCACATTATCACTGCAAACAACTACAATCTACTCATAGACGCAACGTAGGCTGTAATAACATCCCCATTTAGTAAATAAATAGCATTTTGTAAGCTGCATTTTCTCAGATCCTATTTTTTGCCGAGCGGTATTACCGAATTTTCATAAGTGCCCTCGGCTAACCACCGCGACCGGCGGAGAAACAATACAATTGATCGGCCGTTGACATTCTGAAAAGTCAGTGTGTTAACTTTCAAAATATAGGGAAGTAATATTTAAAAAAAAGCTTTTTTACCACTTTGTAACTTAAAAGTTAAAACATTTGGGACATAAGTTTATTTAAACCGTAATTCTTAAAATCACGTAAGGAATTACACCCTTGAAGAGTGATTCAAAAATCGATCACGAAACTTAAGGGGTGATTCTACTTGACAAAATAAGAGTAGAGCTTCATATAATTTTTTCCAAAATATCATTCGTTTTCGAGTTACAAGCCGTTAAAGTTCAATTTTTATTTTGTTTTTTTCGTCATATTGCATTTATTTTTAACCAATCCAGTTGATATTTGGCACACAAATCAAGCTTTGCATATTCTAAAATTTTAAGACAAAAATACTTTTATTAAATACCGCCAGAGGGCACTTTACCTAAAACTTAAAATTTATTTACATCATAACTTTTTATTTTGACAGATATCGCAAAGCTGAGGGCGCCATTTTATAGACAATCAAAAACTTAAAAATAAGGTACTCATTAATAAAGTCGATAAACCTCACCGTTTAGGCACCAATAGACATCAAAGTTTTCATCAATTTCAATTAAATTTACCTACATACATACAGGGTGTCCAGTAACTAACCGATAAACTTAACCAAACGATTCTACAATAAAAAAAAGGAAAAAAACTATATATAAACATATGTCCTAAACTTTTTAGTTTTTGAACTACGGGGTGTTAAAAATTAAGAAAAAAGTTTTTTTTAAATATTTAACACACCGTACTTCATAAACTACGACGTTTAGGACATATGTTTATATGAAGATTTTTCATATTTTCTGTTGTAGAATCGCCCCGTAAAGATTATCGGTTGAGTTACTGGACACCCTGTATGTATGTAGGTAATTTGATTGAAATTGATGAAAACTTTGATGTCTATTGGTGCCTAAACGGTGAGGTTTATCGACTTTATTAATGAGTACCTTATTTTTAAGTTTTTGATTGTCTATAAAATGGCGCCCCAGCTTTGCGATATCTGGCAAAATAAAAAGTTATGATGTAAATAAATTTTAAGTTTTAAGTAAAGTGTCCTCTGGCGGTATTTAAAAAGTACTTTTGTCTTAAAATTTTAGAATCTGCAAAGCTCAATTTGTGTGCTAAATATCAACTGGATTGGTTAAAAATAAATGCAATATGGCGAAAAAACCAAAATAAAAATTGAACTTTGACGGCTTGTAATTCGAAAACGAATGACATTTAAAAAAATATATATGAAGCTCTACCCTTATTTTGTTAAGTAGAATCGCCCCCTTAAGTTTTGTGCTCAATTTATGAATCTCCCTGTAATTCATCAAAAGTATTTTCCACATTATCACTGCAAACAACCCCGTATTAATAGAATATTTAAATACACCCCTTTACAGCAATCTACTCGCAACGTAGGCTGTAATAACATCCCCATTTAGAAAATAAATAGCTTGTTGTAAGCTGCATTTTCTCAGATCTAAACGGAGTCAACTACTTAAGTAGCTCTGCTAATTACTCAGCTGCTATTGGATGAAATCTTTTTAATGTCCGGAGTTAAAGAAGCGAGTTTGACGTGAATTATTTAGGGGTTCGTTAGCGCTAGATGAAATGTCGCTTCGTTTTCTATAGAATAATTATAATGAATAATACGGGACGTTTAAAATTGTTTTTACACTTAGGAGCTTTTTGGTGTAGTTTTTAGAATGCCTGAATATGTACTGGCACAGCCTTCTTAAGCTCTGAGCCGTGAAGTAAGAAAGGCAACGTTGCAAACAACACTGTACAGTAGGAATATTGAAATGAGTTCCTAATAGATTACATGCTAAATATAAATAAATTTTTAAGTGTTTTAAACAAAATATAGGTATTCATTTTTTTAGGATATAGACAACATATAGGTATAATTTTAAATACTATAGTTGCCCTAAAAAGCAATAATGTGTCTGCAAAACTTATCAGGAACTTTTCTGCCTTATACAAATTTGTTTCAAAATTTCAAATTGTTATGATGTTTTCTACCCCGCTTTATGCATTTTTGCAAACAGACCAATGTAGCTTTTAAAAGTTAAATAAACATTTATTATTTAGTAATACTTGCAATACTTAAAATGAATTGAAAGCAGGTGTGTTTAGTTATAAATATAAAAGCTTAATAATATAGCGTATTACATAAGATGCGCTTTAAAATAACAAACGCTTTAAATTAGGTTTTCCACTATATTTACCGTAAAACCGCCGCTAACTTTCAGAATATCTATATAAATAATATTTTTTGGTGAGCTTACCAGTATATTTATGCGCATTAGTTGATATAGTCCTTAGGATATTGCTTGGGGTAAATAATTGTTTTTGGTGCACTATACACACTATTGATATCAAATAAAACCAATTTTTTAAAAACACACTTAGTTAATTAGTAGCCCGTAAAATATATTTGTCTATTTACCGTATAGGTACTACTTTTACTTTTAAAAAGAAAACACTTATCCGGTCAATAGCGCACAACCAGGCTTTCCTAATTTCATCGTTTATGTGTATTTATAAATACACGTTACAATTTAACTTTTAAAAACAGAAAAAACCTTTTAAGCAACGGGACGACTCCTATGCATCAAAAGACATTTTTTGGCATACAAAAAAAAAAAGTAATTTTTACCAGTGTCGTCCATGAGAGGTTTAAGTTACTTTCTTAATAAAAATAGTATACCATTGCATTTCTTTAAAATAAAAATAATTTTTAAAATTCCCATTGGGTTTGACAGAAATTTGAGCCCTTGACTTTTTTTATTTGATGCAGGGTTTCGCATAAATAAATAAAAACCATTTTTCGGCATGGTTATTTCGTATCAATAATATGAAATTTACAGTTAAATCACTTTTCTTATTTATTCTTTAATTAGATAGGGATTTAACCATGCCGATAAATGATTTTTATTTATTTACGCGAAAAACCGTGCATCAATTAAAAATTTCAGGAGATCAAATTTTTGTCAAACTAAATCAGAATTTTAAAAAATGTTTTTATTTTGGAAAAATGCAGTGGCGTATGTCTCTTGATGCATAGGAGGTGTCCCTCATTTTATATATATTTTTTTATCTTTGGACAAACCACGAAGGCTTAAAGCCTAAATACTAACGTACCGTGGGTGTCTTAAGCGAGGTAAGAGGGAATTTGTTGACACGGGACTTAAAAACTTGAAGATTTGGGGGAAGGAAAGACCTCCGCGGGCAGCAGGTTGCACAATCTAGAAACTCTAGGGATAAAAGAACAAACAAAGTAAGAACTTCGGGCCTGTCCAGTTGGACCGTATAGGAATGCATACGCGCGGAACCACGAGTTTCTCTGTTGGGAACCGTGAGTGGAGGAACTATACTGGACAATTCTTCAGAGCAGAAGCCATGGAAGTACCTATAAAAAAGCGATAAATCCCCCAACAGCCCGACGATGGGCAAGAGAGGAAAACCTTTCCGTAAGTGAAGGATCATTAATGAGACGAACAGCTCTTCTTTGAATAGAATCAAGAATGCTTAGGGTTGTGGGGGACGCCATGCCCCAGATATGGGAACAATATTCCAAGGAAGGTCGGATTTGGGACACATACAAAGTGTATAAATTAGAAGCGGATATATATATATATATATATATATATATATATATATATATATATATATATATATATATATATATATATGTATATAAATTGGTATAAATGGTTTTATAAAAAAATATTTTTTTTTAATTTTAAAAATTTTAGAACTAAGACGTTTAGG
The DNA here is from genome assembly GCA_014170235.1 of Listronotus bonariensis. NCBI lineage: Eukaryota > Metazoa > Arthropoda > Insecta > Coleoptera > Curculionidae > Listronotus > Listronotus bonariensis. The sequence continues at coordinate 5,915 of JACEGR010005986.1, read as the reverse complement.
ACATACATATGTTCATATGAAGGTTTTTTTATATTTTTTATTGCAGAATTAGCCCTTAAAGTTTGTCGGACAAGTTGTGAAACACCCTGTATAAAAATTTAAAGGAAACAGAAGCCAAAATTTTTTTCAAAGACTATTTACAGGATTTGATATTAAAAAAAAGATACAGTAGTGGCTTCACTAAAGAAAACTAGATAATATTTAAACAAATGTTAAAAAAAGGAGTTTCCGTGCAAAACGCAGTAACGAGAAAATGTGTTTCTTTCTTTAAAAATTTTTGATCTTATATAAAAATTCATTTATTCTGAAAAAATAATTAAAATATTCTGCAGAAACCCCTTATGTCAAATTTAAAAAAACTATATATTAAAAACCAAGAGAAGCAAACATTATTTTTATTGTAAAATATCTCTCAATTTTTTTTTATCTTTGGACAATCCACAAAGGCTGGAAGCCTAAATACTAACGTACCGTGGATTTCTTAAGCGAGGTAAGAGGGAGTTTGTTTACACGAGACTTAAATACTTGAAGATTTGGGGGGAAGGAAAGACCTCCGCTGGCAGTAGGTTCCACAGTCTAGGAACTCTAGGGATAAAAGAGCGAACGAAATGGGAAGTTCGGGGCCTGTCCAATTGAACCGTATAGGGATGCATACGTGCGGCACCACGAGTTTCTCTATTGGGAGCTGCCAGAGGAGGGACTATACTGGATAATTCGTCGGAGCAGAAGCCGTAAAAGTATCTATAGAAGAGCGATAGATCTCCTACAGCTCGACAATGGGCAAGAGAAGGAAGTCCTTGAGTAAGTAAAGGATCATTAATAAGACGAACAGCCCTTCTTTGAATGGCATCAAGAATGCTGAGGGTTGTAGGGGATGCCATTTCCCAGACATGAGAACAATATTCCAGAGAGGGTCGAATTTGGGACACATACAAAGTAGTACAATCTCCGTCAATTACTAATGTAAAGTAATTTATAGCTCAAGTATTTTTTAAACATATATATTTTTTTTTACCTTTCTGGCGAAAGTAACAACTAATGACAACTGGGGTTCTTGCAAACAACGCCTCAAATAGCATCCGTAATTTTATTGTCTTTAATATAACATCAGTTTTCCTTCGCATTCACCAAAAAATGAGTATCTTCGGAATTTTACAGAATAAGTCTATTTCAATTATTAATTGTTACAATAAACTGCGAAAATATACAGTGGGTGTAAATTCTAAGACAATTAAAAAAAAAAGAGAGTTTAAATAAATGTATGTCCTAAATGTTTTAACTTTTAAAATACAGGCAAAATTAGTTTTTTTTCTTTTATTATCTATGATATTGGTCTTAAAATTTTAATAAAATTTGGTACACAGCCACTATACTTTCGGCACTTTAAATTGCAAAAAAAAACCTGGAAAAAATGTATTATATTGGTTTAAGAAGTTAGTGACCCCAGTTACCACAATAAAAAAATGTATTTATTGGTTTAAAATTACAGTAACCGGAGTTACTTACTAGGTATTAATTTTCCATATAAAGTGCTCAAAGTATAGGCATTAGATTAGATTGGGGCGCCAAAAATCACGTCCATTTTAATGCATCCAAAACACAATCATGTTCCTTGTCGCGAAAAGAGTCATAAAATACTCATCCTCTACTTATGAGCGGCCAAGTTTTACAGAGCAAGGACACCTTCAATCTTGTGGGCGTCACATTTGAAAGTAACCTCAACTGGCATAAACACATTATATCTATAGCCACGGCAGCTTTAAAAAGCTTGGATTTCTCTTTTGAGCCAAAAGTATTTTTCCCCTTCTAATTTATACACTTTGTATGTGTCCCAAATCCGACATTCCTTGGAATATTGCTCTCATATCTGAGTCATGGCGTCCCCCACAACCCTAACCATTCTTGATTCCATTCAAAGAAGAGCTATTCGTCTCATTAATGATCCTTCACTTACAGAAAGGCTTCCCTCTCTTGCCCATCGTCGGGCTGTGGGGGATTTATTACTTTTTAATAGGTACTTCCATGGCTTCTGTTCTGAAGAATTGTCCAGTATAGATCCACTCACGGTTTCCACCAGATAAACCAGTGGTGCCGCGCGTATGCTTCCCTATACGGTTCAACTGGACAGGCTTCGAACTTCCCACCTTGTTCATTCTTTTATCCCTAGAGTTTCTAGAGTGTGAAACCTGCTGCCCGCGGAGGTCTTTCATTCCCTTCAAATCTTCAAGTATTTAAGTGTCGTGTCAACAAACTCCCTCTTACCTCGCTTAAGACACCCACGGTACGTTAGTATTTAGGATTTTAGCCTTCATAGTTTGTCCAAAGATAAAAAAAGAATTAAAAAGTATTTTTAGATACACAAAAAATTATTTCTTCTAGTGGTGTTCGAGGTGTATTATCACTAAATATTTATAAACAAATATTTTTATAATTTCCATAAACTTCTTAGGAAATTTAACACATGGTTTTCCCGTAAAAAAATAAATAAGCATTTTTCTGCATATTCATTTGACTGTAACATGTTAATTGATAAAATATGCTGGTGAAACGTGTGTTTGATTTATTGAATTTATTACACGAAAAATACTTGCACTGTGTAGAAAAAAAAGATTAAAGCAACTGTACTTATTGTTATTACCGACCAAAATAGCCTGTCTCAAAAAATAAATTAATAAAGAAAAAGGATAACTGTATACAAAAGCACTGTATATAAAAAGCTCTGCAACTCTTGAATATCTTAAAAACCGCTAAAGCTATATTTAACAAATTTAGTATCTGAAAGGTGTCAAGCATGAAGAATTTAATAGTAATATCGGCACCGTTGTCAGATTTCCCAGTTTTGTGCTACACGTACATTTTCGTTTTTAACACGCTTTTATTAACTTGGGTTGTAACTATCTATCTATCTATCCATCTATCCATCTATCTATCTATAACGGAATCTTTGAGCCTAATTTTAACCAACTTCCAGCTATTCGATTTCTTTGAAACTTTGCACACGTATTAAGGACCCATGACAATGCAATAATTTAAAAACAGTATCCCGTTATCCTGGTTAGAATCGCCAGGAAAAAAAAATCCATTATATTATAAAAACAACACCTGTGTTGCCATCTTTTGGCAACATTCCAAACTTTTCTCAGGTTTAGCTACTCTTGACAAAATGGCGAAGGAATTTTTAGTGAATAAACTGGAGCATTTTAACATACATACATACATAAATGCATATCGAACTAAAAAATGAAAAATAAATAATAGTTTAAAAAACTAAAAAACACGCTTTTATATGCAACCGAACTAAAAATTAGAAAATAATTTTTATTAAAAAAATATTGTCACTTCATAGTAAAAGCGTGGGGTGCATTTTACAATTTTTTCATAACTTTTCCCTCATAGATATTGGCAAATATAATAATTATAACATTTAATATATTAAGCACCCAACGCTTTTTACTATGAAGTGACAATATTTTTTTAATAAAAAATTATTTTCTAATTTTTAGTTCGGTTGCATATAAAAGCGTGTTTTTTTAGTTTTTTTAAACTATTATTTATTTTAAAATGGACTGTCCCATTTATTTTTACTGCAATAGATTTCGCAGGCCAAGTCCACAAATTCTCAAAATTTCATTTTTATTGTGGGAACATCGGTGCAGGGTTAAAGTGCCAGCCACTCACCGCAGCGATCCGGGTTCGAATCCCGAAATCGTACATCGGATTTTTAATAGCTCGTCACCTCACAGTTGGCAATGGCAAACCACTGTGTAGTATTCTGCCATTTCTAGGTAGCAGTTATTTAAAAATAACGTCCGTGGTGGCTATACCGCGTTGTCTAAAAGGTGCTGTGAAATGCAACTGCATGTTTCAGTGCTTGGATAACATTGATGGAACTCAAAAATGGGTTAAACATCCAATAACCCGGCACTATCAGTACACTGGTATTCAGGCATAAGACTTCGTGAGATGTCTTAAAGATTTTTAAAAAATATTAGCTGCTAAGACCACATTTTAGGAAAAAAGTTGAGATGTGCTCAAATATGTTTAAAACCGCTTAAGTTGCATTTACAAATTTTGATATTTAAAGGTTTCTGGGCAAGTAGAATTGAGTAGTGATATTGTCATTGATGCCGGATTTTCCAGTTTTGCCCTACACGTAATAGTTTTGATGTTTTAAATGGAATTTCCTGTTTATTTTATTTGCAATAAAAGGAGCGGGCCAATGTTGGTAAGATTCCAAATTTTCACAATTCAATCTTTACCAGTTACGGAGATATGACAACAACAGCGCAAATTTATTAAACTTTGGCAACAATGCTTCCTATTTCACTATATTCCCCCGTCTTTTTGCAAAAAATTCTTAATATAACAGTAAATTAGAACATACTATTTAATTAAGCAGCAAAAAAAAAATAACCAGCCCCTTTTTTATTCGTTCTGTGCCCATGTATATCAAATTTGGTCAAAATGAGGGTTGCTCCAACTTTCGAGACAATTACCCAATTTGCATAAATTAGACAAATATTTTTTTTTTTTTGATTAATTAGGCATGCAAACAAACCATTAATACCAAATTTTGTAAACATAGCTTTAGCGGATTTAAAGATATTTAGGCGCTTAATTACTTTTTGCTGAAAAGTGTGGTGTATCATATCTCGGCAACTTATGGAGACAGAACGTTAAAAATTTAGAATCCTACTTAATTTGATCCGCCCAATTTAATGCAATAAAAATAAATAAGGCATTCTATTTAAAAACCTGAAAAAAACACTTGTAGCACAAAACTGGGAAATCTGGCAATAGTGCCGACATCACCATTTAATTCTACATGCCTGAAATACCTTAAATATTTTTTTATCTTTGGACAAACCACACTAAAGCCTAAATACTCACGTACCGTGGGTGTCTTAAACGAGGTAAGAGTTTGTTGACACGGGACTTAAATACTTAAAGATTTGGGGGAAGGGAAGACCTCCGCGGGCAGCAGGTTCCACAATCTAGAAACTCTTGGGATAAAAGAACGAACAAAGTGGGAAGTTCGGGGCCTGTTCAGTTGGACCCTCTAGGGATGCATACGCGCGGCACCATGAGTTTCTCTGGTGGGAACCGAGAGTGGAGGAACTATACTGAGCAATTCTTTAGAGCAGAAGCCATGGAAGTACCTATTAAAAAGCGATAAATCCCCCACAGCCCGACGATGGGCAAGAGAGGGAAGCCTTTCTGTAAGTGAAGGATCATTAATGAGACGAATAGCTCTTCTTTGATTTGAATGGAATCAAGAATGCTTAGGATTGTGGGGGACACCATGCCCCAGATATGAGAACAATATTCCGGTCGGAATTGGGACACATATAAAGTGTATAAATTAGAAGAGGGAAAATACTTTTTGGCCCGAAAGAGAAATCCAATCTTTTTTGAAGCTGCCGTGGCTATAGATACAATGTGTTTATGCCAGTTAAGGTTACTTTCAAATGTGACGCCCACAAGATTGAAGGTGTCTTTGCTCTGTAAAACTTGGCCGCTCATAAGTAGTGGATGAGTATTTGATGACTCTTTTCGCGACAAGGAACATGATTGTGTTTTGGATGCATTAAAATGGACGACGTTTTCGGCGCCCCAATCCAATATTAAATTAAGATCCTGCGAAAGAGATATCTGCACGTAAGGTAGCTTCAGAGGGTTTTAAAGATATTTAAAAGTTGCGGTACTTTTTATTAACCAATTATACTCTTTACTTACCTCATAACCAGCTGATGGATAAATAATCTTTTGCTTCTGTGCCCTGGCGAAGACTAAATGCCAAACGACAAACGCGTAGTTCAAATAACTCATCAACGAATAATTCTGCACAGCATATATCTGTTTACTAACGATATCATTAAAACAAAACCAGTCCAAAGCCGTAGACGTCCCTTCAA